>PVKC010051959.1:0-10340 GCA_004027635.1 Crocidura indochinensis | reverse complement strand
GAAGAAATTTCTGGGCAATGCTGAATGTGCCCCTATAAATAAAAATAAGAGAGATAAAAACATATAAAGATTACAGGACATAGTACAGCTATTTGAACTAAATAAAATTAACTAAGTCTCTCTGTTTAGCAAGAGGGCTCATAGAAAGTATTGGTCAAGATGGCTCTGGATACAGAGTAGACCGGAGAGGAATTCGGAACCTTGCCCTGTTTGCATATGGTCAAGGCAAGATGCTGTGGACCACTATCTGTGATGGTAGGTATTGACTCTACATCTGACTGTCTTTGTGGTCTACATTTACTCCTGCTATTGGAAGTGAATCTGCAAGCTTTGTCAGTGTCTTTCTTTTCCTGTCAAGCAACTTCCCTCACCTAATATGAACATAACAGTGATTTTATGACAATTTATTTGGTTGTTAGTTATATAAAGACATATAATCCCATTGTGCCTGAGTTTTATTGGCTTTCCTATGATTTCTTTGCTTTAGAGGAAAGCATGGCTTTATACAGATGGAATTGGCTAGGGTTCTAACAAGATGGTGCACTAATTGTAAAGGTCCCAGCTATAAAAAATGAATGCAGTACCTGTCTCAATTGACTAAATACTTGTGAAAATGTAAGGTAAATTACAGAGAATTTTGTATTTGAAAGGTATTTCACATATTCAAATAGATATTTCCAAACCAGTGTTTATGAATAGAGTATAGAATTTGTAAAAATGAAAGCTATTATTTGAAATAAATGTTTTACTTAATATTTTCAAATACTGGTTCATTGATTAATAAAGCCTGCATAGGGGCCAGAGAGATAGCACAGTAGTAAGGCGTTTGCTTAGACGCAGGACTGTGGTTTGAATCCCGACATCCCACATGGTCCCACGAGCCTGCCAAGAGCGATTTCTGAGTGTAGAGCCAGGAGTAAACCCTGAGTGCTGCTGGATGTGACCCAAAAACCAAAAAATAAGTAAATAAAAAATATAAAGCCTGCATAGCAGAATCATAAAACAAAAGCAAACAAAAACAAACCCTTTTAAAATTACTAATTCTAATAAAATATTAACTAATTGTATTTGTGTTGAGATCTTTGCCATCTATTTTAAGAGTCCTTAATGGGAGTGGGGAGATAATTCATGTGGTAGAGTACATGCATCGAATAATATATGACTCTGAATACCATAATTAGATCCACAGAGTTCCTTGGCACTATTACATGTATCCTAGTGGCAGTGCCATGGAGTGTGACTTCCTACTTAGATTAATATGTATAAGCATAAATATATTAAATATGTACATACACACATATTCTGGCAATTCCAACATGTTATTCTGAAATAATGTAAAAACAATTAAAAATTACTATCTGTCAAGGGAGGGACCGGGCAGATAACTGGCTTCCTGTGTCTTGATCCTGGAGGCCAGCTCTACCCAGGTACTAGGGTTGGGGTTAGGGGATACCCTGTGCCACATGGCACTCTCCCTAGCTTGGGGGATTTGGGGGGGCTTGGCAGGCACCCCCCGTCATCCCCCTATATCCCCCTGGACTCTAGGCTGGTCCTGAGTGCCAACTCGGCTGGCCTGCTGTGGGTTCAGGTAGACTCCATTAGGGGTCTCCAGACTTCCCTCCCATCCCTACACTAGGAAGGAGGAGCAAAGGGAGGGGCCGGGCAAATAGCTGGCTTCCTGCGCCTTGATCCTGGAGGCCAGCTCTACCCAGGTACTAGGGTTAGGGGACACCCTTTGCCACATGGCACTCTCTCTAGCTTGAGGGGTGCTGGGGGGCTTGGCAGCCCCTCCCCCGCCATTCCCTTATTTCTTCCCTTTATTCCAGGTTTTCCCTGGTTGCCGGCCCATGTGGACTCTATCATGGTCCTCTGTCTTTCCGCCTTTGTCTCCCTACACTAAGGTGGGGGGGGGGCACACATGGGGTGGAGGGCGGGCCAAAGCAGGACTGGTGTATGTGTTGACATACACTGGTATTTTTTTTTCCCATTGGTCTCCATTTTGAAAACCGCGCAGGGGTGCCATATATATTAAAAATAAAAATGGGAGGATGGACTCTCAGTCTGAGAGGAGACCATTTTGCATGGGGGTACCATATATATTCAAAATAAAAATGAGAGGATGGACTCTCAGGCTAGGAATAGGCCAGTACTTTTTTTTCTACATGTTCACTCTTAGCGGCTTCTTGGCCTCTTCCTTTTCTTCACTGTGTAACTGTGTTTGCTAGTATACTAGGTTTCTGATTAGTTCCCATATACGGTGACTATTGAGTCCTTCTCTCAATTTAGATTGTTTATTTTCCCCACTTTTTATCCCTTTGTTATTTGTTAAATAAGGAAGTTAATATGAGAACTGTTCCATAAGGTATTTTGGTGAAAAGTCCCTCTCTATCATTCCTTCCCTTGTTATTTGTCAAATAAGGAAGTTTGTAGAAGTCTCCCTCCATTTAACGTTTATATAAAACCAAGTCAATTGGATTGTTGGACTTGTTCTAGCATCCCCGTAGGCACCAATCTCATTGTGAATTGTTCAATAAGGAATTTTGGTGATAGAGTCCCTCAGTTTAACTCTTATGTTTGAACCAGGTCACAGGGATTGTTGGACTCGTTCTTGTGGTCCCCTTATGTGCTGATAACACCAGGTGGCATTATTCCTTGTTTGCATAGGCACATTAAAATGGAAAATACTATACATACAAGTAAGTCCTTATCTGATAGAGATAGGAAAACATAAATCTTGTGATGCAATGGAGCCTTACAAACCCTGAACATTGACCTGATGACTTGGCACAGGCCTAGGAGGTTTGGGTATTTTCCAGTTACCAGGGAAGCCATCTATGAAACATCCAATGTTATTTATGACATCACCTGGAAGCAATCCTCTACCAGGGAAGACCCTACTGCTGCTCTGACATCGATTTACTCAAAGGAGTTTTCCCTTAACACTGAGAAGACTTAAACAACAACAACAACCTATGTACTGGACAGGGTTTTCTATATTGCCTGTTAATTACAAGTTGAAATTAGATGCCGCTCCGCACCATCCTGACTTCATTGTAGGATATACAGATGCCAGGACCTTCTATACAGAAACGTGAGATCAACAACAGAGATTTAAAAAATATAATGTATGGGCACTACAATGACCAGGATTGGACAAACTAGTTTGCCTGGAGCCTAGAAACGGTCTTATGTCAGGAAACTCCAGGGTTAGGGTCTCCTTGTACTTTGGCAAAAGTTTTTCCTTTCCATGAACTCCATACTTTGGTGGGCCCATGCAAACGATAATTGCCACATTAATAATGTTTTTACAGTGCTCCCTTGACTCCAAACCTTTAAGAAACCATAGTAAAAATATCTGGAACTGGAAAAAATGATTTACATTAGGATTAACATATATGCTTTTAGATGCACTAGCATTCTGGGGGATTAAGGAGGGTGATAAGGGATATATGCTTGGGAATAGGGATGAAGGGAGGATAACACTGGTGGAAAGGCCCTCATTTATTGTCACCATGTACCTTAAGTATCACTGTGTAAGATTTGCCATTGACTACCTTTAATTTCACTGTGTAAGATTTGCCATTATATATTCTAATAAATGTCTGTTAAAATAAAAAAATAAAGTATTACACTAAACAAAAAATATTACTATCTGTCATTATATGGACTGCATTTATATATCCCATATTTTCTAGTTTAAGTTTTTCTGTACTTATTTTTATATGTACAACATAACTTTATACATTTTATTTTATCATGGAGATAGTAATAGAAAAGTTCTTATCTACTTTAAGTTTCTCCTAAAAAACACAATTTAGAAAACTGCATGACATTTCTGTACAATTCTTGGCATTCCATCTAGAGTTTACACTGACAGTGACAGTTTTCATTCTTAACAATATTCTTTGTTCAAAAAGTTATCTGAATATAAGATTTCACTTTAATTAATAAAAACAAATGAAATCAATTTTTGTTTTAGCTCAAGTCACAAAAATTTGGTATAGCAAGGAGGAACATTCAGAAGACCAATGGTTCCAAGTTGACCAGAAGATTGTGGATTTAAAAGTTTATAGTAAATTTAGTCAACAGGGTAAGTTGCATTACAATTATGATGACAATTGAACATTCTGAATTTTCCCATGTGATGTTCCAACATAAAATATAACCTTTAAATATCTCTTTGAAATATTCCTGTATTTTTCCATTAAATTATTTCTGTTAAATTCCTATGTATTTGTATAATTCATTTATTTTTATACAGTTTATATAGAATTTAGTTCTGGGTTAGAATAGTACTGTTACTTATATAGGTATCATGAGAGTGGTAATTGATTGGACATAGATTGGCATAGACTTGGGTTTTACTCTAAGTTTCATTATTGTAGATTAAATCCCAACTATGGTATAATCAAAAACCCTTTAGCTCTAAAATGAACTTTATCTCTGTTCTACTCTTTGTCATTTGAGTTTGCTGTGATGTTATTAATCCTTAACAGGTTAATTTGAGAATGCTCTGATGCTTTTCTCCACTTTTCTTATAGAACCAAAGAAATACCAAACTGAATATTTGAGAGGGTGATTATAGGCTTCATCAAAGTAGTAACCAATAATGTCAGTTCTTTGTTGAGGTTAATATCAATAATGTGAGTTTGAATAGCTAACCACTACTGTATGATGAATATATTCATATGGAAATGCTGCGCTTTACAGATATTGACCTCTGTATGGTTTCTTGTATATGTGTCACACATTATTGTTAAAGAACATCTTCAGTCCCCTTTAATTTTTGAAAGCTAAACTTTACAAACTGGCTACCTGTGACTCAATTCCTGAAGTCCTGACTTCACTAAAGAGAAAGTTCTTAGAATGCTTCAGTGTCATAATACCTGCCTAAGTGATGTCAGGAAACCAGGAGAATGTCTTTCATTCAACTATAGATTCTTTTCTGTACTCCACATGCAGATATAACAAATGCAATGCACAATTGCTAGAATATCTGAAAAGGTAAAACTTCACTTTAATTCAGAATTTAAGAGAAAGCTTTGGAGTATTATGATGTGCTACAAATATCTGAGATAATAAGAGGGATACTACAGGAATAATGTACTTATTCCTGTATTCATTTATCCATCAAATACCTTTAGTTTTAGGAGGATCCTTCTAGTTCTGATGGTAGGGGAGGGATAACTAGTATGAGGGAAATGAGAACTTTCAATGGGTCTAGGATGAGTCAGAGTTCACCTAAATTTTTCCTTAATAGGTAGGTCCTCTATTCTGAATTCCTGGCATTATAGAGCTTTCTTATCCATGAAGAATAATCAACAATAACTTGGTCACTAGTTTAAAAAAAGTAATTAATTTGAGGAACTATTTATTTGGGGGTAAACATGTGGGCTTTGTAACTTTGATAGCTTGATTGCAGAACACTCTTTTGAGATATAATCTAATTTGATGTTTTATTTGGTTGTGTGTGTGGGAAGATACAGGTAATAACAGCTGCTCAAAAGACAATGGAGGATGTAGCCATATCTGTTTACCACACCCAGAAGGACGGACTTGTAAATGTCCCACTGGGTACTACTTGGTTGATCCAAACAAGTGTACGGAAGTTGCCCTATGCTCTACACCTTCACAATTCTGTAAGGATGGTCAGAAATGTATTTATATGGAGCAAATCTGTGATGGTAAAGCTGACTGTCTTGATGAGTCTGACGAAATGGACTGTAAGTAACTTAAGACCCATATATTGTTTTGAATTTAATAATACCTAATTCTTCAATATTCTTTAAGCTTTTTATCCTCCATATTGTTGCCTTGTCACTGTGAGCTCATATGTAATATTAAAAAACTTCTAACTACAACTATATAAAAATTATGTGAGTTCCCTGTAGAAAACTAATGTGCGCTCTAAATTCTATTATCAAAAATATAACATGACACTGAGCTCCAAAGTATTAGTTTGTCTGAAGATGTGCATTTATTGAGCCTGAATTTGATTCAGCTCATTTAAATTGATCACATAGTGGGCATAGTTCAGGAAAAGGAGGTTGGAAAACTATTAACCCTGTCTTAGTTGAGAAATTTTATTTTACTTCTTTTTAAAAAAAATTTAGTCAGTGAAATTACAAATAACTATTCATGATTGGGTTTCAAGCATACAATGTTTTTTTTTTTAATTTTTTTTAATTTTATTATGAGAACAGAGATGCAAAGAAAGAGGAAAGGGTAAAGTTACAGTGGAAGGACAATCACACATAAACAGAATTCTCAGTTGTCCCATCGATGATATCTCAGTCTTGAACTTTCAGCAATGAACAAGAAAAACAAAACAGAGCCCATGTACAATTACTTTGTCCCCCAAATCTCCAATACAATGTTTTAATACCAATCCCTTCATCCATGTTCTCTTCCTTCCACCAATTCTCTCCCACCCCATCTGCCTCCCATCTACCAGCCTACTACTATGGGAATTGATTATTTTACTTTTTAGATTTTGCATGCTGGTTTACAGTATTGTTGCTGGTAGAGTTTCATACATAATGCTTTCTCATCTTTCAGAATTACTTCCTATTCCTGCTTGAACACTTTCTCCACCATAGTTATTGCCCACTTCCTGTCCTGCAGCATGTTTTCTACTAAATACCAGATCTTGTGCTCTTTCTTTCCACTCTCTCTAAGCATTCCTTATTCCATCATTATGTTTCTTTATAACCCACATATGCGTGAGGTCATTCAAGGTTGGCCTCTCTCCCTCTGACTAGCTTCATTCAGCATAATACTCTCCAGGTCCCTCCATGTAACAAGTTGCATGACTTTATCTTATTGTCCAGTAAGATTTCATTGTGTATATGTACCACAGTGTATTTATTTAATCATCTATTGTTGGACAAGTGAGTAGTTTTCAGATTTTGACTATTGTGGATTGTACTTGCAAGAAATTTAGAGGTTAAAATGTCTTTTACTTTCCTTTTTTTGGGGGGGAGGGGACCCTTGGGTATATTCCAAGAAGTAGAATTGCTGAGTCAAGCGTAAGCTCAAAGAAACTGTATTTTTGAACTATATACACCCACTGATACTCAGAAGTTGTTTCTGGTTCTGTACTCGGAATTATCCCTGACAATACTTGGGGAATCATATGGAATGCAAGGGATTGAAACACAGATTGGCAATGTGCAAGGAAAGCTTCCTATCACTCTACTGTCACTCCAGCTCCAGAAATTGTATTTCTACCTTATGAAACTCTTAAGAAATATAAGAGAATGTGTCAGAATCTATTATGTTATTGCTTATATGATGCATATAGGTAGTTGCTATAGAAATACAGATTCATATAAGTTCTCAGTAAATTCAGAATTGAACTACCAGATGACCCAGCAATTCTACTTTTGGGTATTTAGACAGAAAAACATTCATTCAAAAGATGCATGCATATCACTGTTCATTGTAGAACTCAGTACAATAGCTAAGATTTAGAATCAACTTAGATGTCTAACAACAGGTAAGTGGAGTATGAAGAGGTGATATATGTATATATACATATACAATTAAATATCACATAGCTATAAGGAATGATAGAATCATACAATTTTCTGCATCATGGATTGAACTGGAAAATAACATGTTAAATGAAGTAAGTGAGAAAAGGTATAAATATAGAATGGTATTCATATGTAGTATTAGACTAACTACAAAAGGGAAAACATAAGGGTTTAAAGGGAGGCTGCCTAAGTCCCTCTTGGCCTCCGAATATAGTAAAGAGAAGGCAAGGAATAGAATGAAGTGGAGAAAGACAGAAGTGAAATAGTGGGGAGAAGGAATCAAGGCGATTTAGGTATCAAAGAAGGACAGAGCTAAATATCCAAACCACAGAACAAACAACAATGAAATCACAAGACCCAAACCTTAACAGCCAGACTTAAAAGGGGGCTTTCAAGATGGCAGGCTGGGAGGAGAAGGTATGGTAACATTGGTGGAGGGAGGTTGACACAGGTAGTGAGATTGGTGCTGGAACATTGTATGACTAAAACTTAAGTATGAATAACTTCATAAATAAAGGTACTCTTATTATAAAATATTTTAAAAAGAAAAATATTGATCCATATAGTATCATCTTACAAAGATATTATATGATAATCTGAATGGCCATATCTAAATCTGCTATAACTTGATACTCTAATTTATTGAAGCTGTAGTTCCAATAGTCTCCTCATTCTCTGAGCTATAGAACTTAAGAATGACCTTAGTACTGTCACTGATCATAAATAGAAAGGGATTTTGAAAATTAATCTTAGAGTAAAATGTCCTTCTTGACTTTTTGATTTAAAGTTTCATTTTCCTTAAACATGACTAACTGGAAGACTAATTACTCTAGCTTTTTTAATTTGCATAGGAAAGATAATGGGGTTGAGGGGCCAAAGAGATAGTACAGTGGGTAAGAAACTTGCCTTGCAAATGTGCATCAAGGTTCAATCCCTGACAGTAGGATTGATCCCTGAGCACAGAATTTAATTCCCAGGTTGATTCCATGGTCTAAGAAATGAAAGTGCCTTTGTTCAATGGCTATTTTGGCAGTGACTCAAGGAGGGACATTAATGAGAAAAATTGGTTTCCTTCACCATCTGGCTTCAAAGGGAACCCAGAAACCTAGCATAGCTTTACTTGTTCTCCAACTATTAAAGTTCCTAGGCCAGAGAATTGGCTTTTGTTCATTATTTTACCCTGACTTTATTATAAACCTTTGCATAAATTGGGTAGACGGTATTGGTCATTTCAAGTTAGACTGATTTTCCTCCAAGGATCTGAAATACTCAGAAGTGAAAACACTTCTCTGATACCAAGTAAAGATGGAGCTAAGAAATTTTGCTTCTAAACCACTTCTAGTGGTATTCAAAATTACTTTCTAGTGGGTTGGACTTTGATATTCATAATCAGGAGCCAGAGAGATAGTACAGAGCTTAAGGGGATTAACCTTGCATACTGCATCATGATCCCCTGAGTACCACCAGGAGTGATCTCTGCTCATAGAGGCAGGACTAAATCTGAATCACTGAATATAACCAAGAAACCAAAATAAAAATAAAAAAATAAATAATATTTATCTCGGGCCTGGAGCAGTGGCATAGCGGTAGGGTGTTTGCCTTCCACTCAGCTGACCTGGACGGAATGCGGTTCGATCCCCTGGCGTTTCATATGGCCCCCCAACACAGGATCAATTTTTGAGCATATAGCAAGGAGTAACCCTTGAGCATCACCAGGTGTGGCCCTAAATTATAATAATAATAATAATAATACTTATCTCAATAATTATAGAGAAGTTGGTAAAAAAAATTCAAATTTTTGAATTACTCTTTATGTATTTTATCTCTTAAAATTATTTATCCATACTTACCTGGCAGAGGAGATACCATGATCACGAAGGTGGTTTTCCCAGGGCGAGGCTTATCCATTGCAATCCAGATATGCTGACCTCTGCGATTTCCCCAAATGTGGGAAATTCAACTGCATAATTTGTGGTAGTGGGGAACTGTGTTCACGCTCTTGCCTGAAAAAAATTATTTATCCTTCTTCATTTAGAAGAAACCTATTGCCTCATTCCTATACTTCATATGCCTCTTCCACCACCAAATTTTATTCAATATCTGAAGCTTGAATTTCTTAATAACATACTGGGACTGAAAACATTCAAATACAGATAAGCTTACATCTGAAAATTGCATCTAGGCTATGTACATTCTATTTAGATCTACCACAAAAATTCTTATAGAATAAAACATTTTTTCATTTTATTATACCTATAAAATAAAACATTTATAAGTGGTATTATCTACCTTTCTAAAATTGCAACATTATAAATATTATGAAAACATCAAAATTAATACTAAAAACAGGCATTGTTGACCTTAAATAAAGAGAATAAATTTCCACACCAACATTAATTTGAATTAATTTGAAAACAGCATAATACTTTGGGAAGTGTAATGTAATGACCAGATAAATGTATAGTTCCAAGATCCTAGGCCAGTACCTCATATATCTCTGAATGAGAGACAATATACTGTCTTCTTTCTTCTACTGGCATGAGAAAACAATATCACTTTCTGTTGTACCTCTTTGTTTACTTCTTGTGAGGGTTTGGGGCGGTAGATTTTATACTAACTACTCAGCGACATGGAAATAGAACTTGTGTATATTAATTTTTAAAGTGTTCTAAATAGTACAGTGACCCTGAAGTCAAACATTTTTAGTGCCTTAAGATATGCCATTGGGGCTGGCTGCTGATTCCCCACCGAGTCGTGGTTGGATCCTGAGCCTAGATCTCCCCGGCATGGGGCCTGGGGTGG
>PVKC010051958.1:0-10351 GCA_004027635.1 Crocidura indochinensis | reverse complement strand
CATGTATTAGATGGATGAGGTTCTGAATATAATTTTGAATACCAATAAAGAGTCAAACAAACAACAAGGGCCCGGGAGATAGCATGGAGGTAAGGCGTTTGCCTTTCATGCAAAAGGTCATCTGTTTGAATCCCGGTGCCCCATATGGTCCCCCGTGCCTGCCAGGAGCAATTTCTGAGCATGGAGCCAGGAGTAACCCCTGAGCACTGCCGGGTGTGACCCAAAAACCAAACAAACAACAAAACCTAAAACAATCTGATTTGTCTCCCTTTGAATGAAATTAATGTTTTCATTAACTATATATCTATAGTTCTCCTTTAATCATAGAAATTTTTATCTCTTCCACTAATAATTTAGATTCATAGTATAAAGGAAGCATCTTATTTTTCTTGAAATGCCACCAGCTTTAGTAGTTCCAGACATCTTGACTTATTTTTTAAACTTGAGAGTTAAATGTAAGCTTTATTTTGAGTAAAATAAGCCAATTCTGTCCTTTCTCTTGTAAATATTTATTTGTGTTGGTATTTGCATTTTTATGAGACTGGGTAAGTAGTTCAAAGTAAAAGTGGGATATAGAAGTTTTCTTGTAAAAGTTATTCAAACAAACAAAGTAATTTGTGTTTCTGAATGAAGTTACTCAATAACTAAAATAAACAGTTAACATAGACAGTTAAAAATTTTCTTAAAATAAGGTATTTTTCTTCAAAGATATATAGTTTAGTTTTCATCCCAGGGAAAATTAAAATATGTTAATGAAATCTTGCATTGATAATATATCAAAATTTTAATGTAAATAAATTGTCATTATTGTGTCTAACTTTGTATTAAACTTGATTTTTTTTGTTTGTATTTGGGCCACACCTGGTGATGCTCAGGGGTTACTCTTGGCTATGCACTCAGAAATTGCTCCTGGCTCAGGGGACCAGATGGGACACCGAGGGATTGAACTGTGGTACAGCCACGTGTAAGGCAAATGCCCTACTGCTGCACCATCGCTTCGTCCCCTAAAATTGATTATTTTAAATTAGGACTGGAGAGATAGTATAGAAGATCAGGCACTTCCATTGCATCCAGTTGACCTAAGTTTGAACCCTGGCACCATCCATGGTGACCCCATTCCTGTTAGTAGTGATTCCTGAGCACAGAGGCAAGAGTAAGTCCTGAAGATAGCCCAGTGTAGTCCCAAAACTTGCGAAAAAATTTCATCTCTTGAAATAACATATTTTTCCCCTTCTGGTCAGTATTATCACTATATGTCATGTCTTTGACATTTATAACACTTATTTTCCCCATTGGTTTCTTGAACTTTTTTTTTTTTTTGTAACTAGTTTAATTGGCCATAGTTTCAGGAATTCAATTTAAATAAGCGGAAAACAATCAGACAACAAAAATCGCTCAGAAATAGGCAGGAATACACAAAATGTATAAATACAGGTCATACTTTTGATGGGAAGGAGCTTCTGAGATTGTAGTCTCAAATTTGGGGCTACTCTTGAGCTCTTGAGAATCATCAATAAAGAAACATAACACTGGTGATCAGCATGCCAATCTTATTTGGCACATACCTCAAGGGTCCAGAAGGTTCACCTTGTAACATATGAACATTGTTCACAATTTTGTGCTGATCCACAGAAGATGTTAGCAGCAATCAGAAGAGCAGCTAGGAAAGTTCCTCTCATAATTTCCTCTCAGATTGTTTGGAAGACCCCGTAGGATCTGGCTAGATGTGGTGGTGGTGGCTGTTTCTTGAACCTTATGCCAAAACTAACAAGATTTTTTCAAACTTTATAAAGTAGATGTAATATGAGCTATAATTTTTCTTTTTTCACCAAATCCTATCGTGGTTACTTGATTAAATTAGCCAAAGGTTAATGATGATTAATGTAGAAGGTTTTTTCCTAGTGGGGGAACAAGGAGAGACTAACAGTGTAGAATATAAGTCTAGATAATAAAATTAACCAGACTTCCATTGTCTTACTTCAGTCTCAAACAAAAATAATATAGTCTATTAATGTGCTGAATAACATATTGATCAGAAAACTCTTCACCCCAGCTAACTCACAACTTTGTCTCATTATATCTCAGAGAAATGATTATTATAAAAATATAAACCAAAAACTATATAAAATTTGCGTATTTATAACTTTAATGTAATACATGAATATGATAAACATTTATAAGTGCAGTTTTATCAATAAATTTTTTGTAGAAAGTTTTATGACTGCGTACAAGATTTTGTATCTTTATATTAAATGTTCAGCAATCTAGTCAGTATTTCACCTGGGTTGTGAAGACTAATTTTTTTTTTTTTTGGTTTTTAGAGCCATACCCATTTGATGCTCAGGGGTTACTCCTGGCTATGTGCTCAGAAATTGCCCCTGGCTTGGGGGGACCATATGGGAAGCCGGGGGATTGAACATCAGTCCTTCCTTGGCTAGCACTTGCAAGGCAAACACCTTACCTCTAGTGCCACCTCACCAGTCCCTGTCTTCATTTAACCTCTGATAATATGACACATCAAGTCTTGTTAGTGGGCTCAAATCACAGGAACTAATTATGCTATTAACAAAAGTGAAAGTCATTGATGATATGTTGTTAATTATAGTCATGTTCATTTTTTACTTTAAAGGAAAAGGAATTATTTTTGAAACAGGAGTTGTTTCATATACCTGAGAGCTAGCAATATTAACAGCTACCAAAGATATATTTTGTGTTTTCAGTTTTATGTACTCTATTGGCTGCTTTTGATTATTATATATAAGTATTATGTAAATATGTATAAATGTGTTTTTCTTTCATTTTTCTAGGTAATAGAAATATGAAATCATGAATAGCATGGATGGAATATGTGATTATTTAAAATTTTTCTACTTAGAAACATTTTGTGCTTACTTTCTATTTTAAGGACAGAATTTGTGCCTTGTGCCACTTATTTATAACCTGCAGTTCCGTTTGAACATCAATCATATGAATCAGTCCTCAAAGAACAACAGAGCTGCATAGCTTAGACACAGCAGGACACATTAAAATGTTCTTCCAAATTGAGTGCTTTCTAAATGGGAATCCCCAGTTCTCTCTTCTAAAAACAGAGCCTTGAGTTGAGAAGAAACAAGATATTTTCTCAATCTAGTGCTGAATTAGAATTAGACGTGTAGACTTAATTTATATGCTTTTAACTTGCTTAGGTTATTAACTGCAGTGCAATGAATTTGATATTTTTAATGAGGCAGCTGTTGCCACAAATCTCTCCATTCTGAAGAAAAATCGACTTTGGCATTCTTCCTTAGCTGCGTGGTTGCCATCTCTAACCATTTCCTGTTTGCAGTCTTTTATAGAAAATAGCAAGTTCTTCGAACAATATGAAGTGACATACCAGATCTTGAAACAGACAGCTGAGATGTACATCAGAGCTGATGGCTCAGGTAAAAATGACTGCATTTGTTCCTATTCCATACTGCAGAATCTTGAAGTGACATATTTTATTATGATCAGATCCCTTTTTTGCCTCTGCTCCGTATTTGTGTGGCTATGATGAAAAACCAGAGTGGAGTCGGCCCCCTTGACTTTGTGCAATGACTAACCCACATCATCATACATCCATATGTCTGCACAAACTTCCGTGGGTGATTTTCTTAGAGAAAAACATTCATCTTCTAACCTACTTTCTGTTCTGAGGATTAATATCCAAAAGAGACTCACCAGAATAGTATAATCAAATAAGTAGTGTGAACATGTGAGTTCATCTTGCACATTAATCGATTTGTTTAAAATAACGTTTATCATTTGTGATTGATAACTATATGTATCCATCAATTTGAATGCATATAAAATATGAGCAGATATACCTAGCTTTATTGTACCCCACTGACCAACAATGTAAAACATATTCTTTTCTTCAATTTTTATAGATGAAAAATATTACTATTGATAAATTGTTACTTATGTGAACATAAATTGAAAAAAAATTTTTTTTTTTGGTTTTTGGGTCACACCCAGCAGCGCTCAGGGGTTCCTCCTGGCTCCATGCTCAGAAATTGCGCCTGGCAGGCACGGGGGACCATATGGGGCACCGGGATTCGAACGGATGACCTTTTGCATGAAAGGCAAACGCCTTACCTCCATGCTATCTCCCGGGCCCCAAATATCATGTCTACTAAGTTTAAAATCTCCAGGAATTTGAATATGTACTCATGTGTTGGACTGTAGAAATAAGGTATAGTAGAGTTAAAATGCAAGATAAGGAGGCCGGAGCTATAGCACAGGTGGTAAGGTACTTGCCATGCATGCTACCAACCTGGATTCGATTCCCAACATCTTATATGGTCCACCAAGCACTGCCAGTAGTGATTCCTGAGTGCAAAGACAGAACTAGGCCCTGAGCACACTGGGTGTGACCCAGAAACAAAAACAAAACAAAACTAAAGGCAAGATAAGGCTAATGTTGATAAAATCTGTTTCAGTGGAAGAGGCTGAGAATGTGATGAAATTCATGAATGATACCACTGTTCAATGGAAGAATCTCTCCGTGGAAGTTAGGAGTGTCCGGAGCATGCTGGAAGAAGTAATCGCCAATTGGGATCGATATGGCGACACAGTGGATAGTCTTCAAGCCTGGCTAGAGGATGCTGAAAAAATGCTGAACGAATCAGAACTTGCCAAAAAGGTAAGACGGCTTCATACAGAAAGAAGAGAAGACTATTGAATTTAGAAATGACACTTTCAGGGCAAAGTTTTTTTTAAATATATACTTATTATATATTTGCAAATGTGATGTAAAGAACCCTGAGTTTTCCTGAAAAGCTATCCCTTTAGATTAACAAAGTTACTATGGAATAATAAATGCAGAACTCAAAAAAAAAAGTTTTATTAGCTGGATGAATTCCTTATTTGATGTAACTGTTGGTCTTTGCATTAGAAAAGCAATGTCCAATAATGGGAGTGGGGTGTGGGTGAGGGGGACACAATGCAAAGCAATAAGCAGTGGAGGGCGCTCTAGTCACAATCTGGGTTTGTATAGCCAAGACCCCAGGCACCAGGAATTTCCTAATTTAAGAGAAAGGGGGTAATCTGGAGTTACTGAATCTCTCTTGGCAGTTGAACAGATGGGTTCCCATTTTGTCTTTTTGAATATTCTTTTTGGGATATTGTCAGCCTTCAGTCAATAGTGTTATTCTTAGTAGGAGTGACTTTTATTTTTGCCTCTTTATTACAGGCTTTATATATGTGTGTATGTACAAAAATTAGTGTTACCTTAATGTCAGTTACATTAAAATAGCACATGAAATGGGCTCATTTTTTAAAATTTATTTCTTAATGGGAGCCTGACATTTTGCTTTGGAAAACCAATTCATATGTAAAAGGCATTAAAATGCCAAATTCCCTTAAAGGAAGCCCATCATAAACCTTAGAATTACTGTTTGCCATTCCAGATTTATTTATCTGTTTTTGTCTTGTACCAGTAAGTGTATAATTCTGAATGTCTTACAATTCTCTATTTCCTATAGATTAAATTTTTCTGGTGTAACTAAGGATTTCAAAATTATAAAACCATATAGATTTGGCCTTTTCTGGTTAGATCACTAGTACCCGAGAAGATGCCATTGAGGTTAATTTCTTCATAAAAATATAACCACAAGGAACAGAAATGTTCTATTTATGTAGAGTGTCATCCCACACAAGGGCTTATGAAATGGCTTTTTAATTATCTTTAATAACCTTGGCTTTTACTGTGATATCTGTGTGTGCGAATGCATACATGCACTTATCTTGATATCAAGTGAAAAAACATTTCATTGGAAAGTATGTAACCCTAAATACAGAAAAGAGAGATTATGTATAAGGTATTTTGTACTATATATTTAATTTTTAATAGTTTTATTTGACAATTCATTCACATCAATGCTAAACTTTTGGATGATTAAGACATTAATTTTTTTTGCTTTTGTTTTTTTGTTTTGGGCCACACCTGTTGACCTTCAGGGGTTACTCCTAGCTATGCACTCAGAAATCACTCCTGGCTCGGGAGACCATACGGGACACCAGGGGATCGAGCTGTGGTCAATCCTGGGTCAGTGACATGCAAGGCAAATGCCCTACGGCTGTGCCACCACTCTGGCCCCAAGGCATTAATATTTTAAAAAAATGACAGGTCAAATACATTTCCTATGAAATCTGTATCTCTAAAATAATATATATTCTTTTTTAATTTTATTTTCTGAGACAACTGTCATCTAAAGCATAAATAATGTATCTTTTATTTGATTTTTGGCACTAGCCTAAAGACTGTAAACAAAAAATTTCATACTCATAGAAATTCATAGTTTTTTCATCTGTTAAACAGGAGTAATAGAAAATAATCATCATATTTTGTCATTATCAAAAGATAAAGCATAGAAATTATAAAGACATAACCTTTTTGACACTCAGGGGTTACTCATGGCTATGTGCTCAGAAATTGCTCCTGGCATGGGGGACCATATAAGATGCCGAGAGCTCTGCCCATCCTAGGTTAACACATGCAAGGAAAACACCCTACCACTTGTGCCACCGCTCCAGTCCCTCTAGTTCATTTTTAATTCATTTAAAACTTGTATTTGGAAAGGTGTTGAAGGGTTTTTTTTTTTTTTCGGTGCTGCATAATATTACAACTCATCTAGTGATTTCAGTTTTCTCCTACTCTGGTCACTTTCTTACCTATGTGCACCTTTGGTTTATGATTTACCATAAGATGCATTGTTTATTGTTCAGGATTTTTTTCGAAATTTGCCACATTGGATTCAGCAACACACGGCTATGAATGATGCCGGCAACTTTCTCATTGAAACATGTGATGAGATTGTGTCCCGAGATCTAAAACAGCAATTACTTCTGCTTAATGGACGATGGAGAGACTTGTTTATGGAAGTCAAGCAAGTAAGTCCTTTCGCTCTATAATATACCAAAGTTAGGTATGCAAAATGAGCATTGTGTTAAAGAGGTTGTTTAGGGACTACTGTTGTAGCACAGGCAAATGTATTTAAAATTGTTATATTTGCCATACAGTAACACTAGAGAAGTCTATAATCTGACAGTTTATACAGAATGATACAAATTTTGAAACAAGATTCTTAGTCCCTAAGCTTTTTATTTTGTCATTTTGTAAGAATTAGATTTCCTGCAAATATATCTGAAATAAAAACAAAGAATGCATTTCTTGCATCCAATTCACAGGTCTGTATGTGCAGTGATTTTCAGTGTCTTTATTTCTGCTTTATTGTTCAGTATGCTCGTGCTGATGAAATGGACAGAATGAAGAAAGAATATACTGATTGTATCATGACCCTCACTGATTTTGCAACGGAAGCCCAGAGGAAAATTTCAGAACCCTTCGATGTCTCTTTTATGAATGTCAAGTTGTTTACTCAAGACTTGGAGGTAAGAGAAGTTTCTGATGTTAGGTTTAAAAAAACAAAATGACAATCTGTTCTAATGTGAAAAATAAAGATGGGTAAATTTACCCAGGCCTTTGCCAAGCTCTTTGCATAAATTTCTACCATGATTTTCACACGAATGGCCATTCTGGTTTCTATATCTCATAAAATAAAAAATTCTAACTTCTTTCACGTTAGCTTTTGAATTTAGAGACAGATTTTTGTAACCAAATTGTAAAACATTAGAAGATAGGGCCTATCTCTAGGTAATAATGCTGCATGAATCTTGTCAGTAATAAAGGTTTGGTAAATGAATTATGTTACCTACATATTTTGACATATATTCTGCAGGTCTCAAGCATAAAACTGAAGCATGATCAATTATATATAAAACTATTGCAATAGGCTATTAAGGAAGAAAAGCAAAACACCTCACAGTCTTAAATAGACATATTGATTTTTATTCAAAACGTGCGAAAGTTTGCATATTTAAAATGCACATATTTAAATATTAACATAAATAGGCAAATATTTAAAATATACATAGTAGAAGAAATCAAATTGAAAGTAATATAAATAATTTAAATTTTATTTATCCTGTTATCTCTTGTTTATATAATTTTACAATGACAATTCATTACTTTTTAATAGAAAAATATTTTGCATACAATTTTTGTTTGTTTGGGGGCTACACTGGGCTGTGCTCAGGGATTACTCCTGCCTCTGTGCTCAGAAATCACTTCTGGCAGGCTCCAGGGACCACACGGATGCAGGGATCAAACCCAGGTCCATCCTGGGTCAGCAGCATGCCAGGTAAACACCTTACTACTGTACTATGACTAGGGCCCATGTTGTGTAATTTTTAAGTTAGGGATATTGCTCCCAATTTTATTTTTATTTTATTTTTTATTAATATCTTTATTTAAACACCTTGATTACAAACTTGATTGTGGTTGGGTATCAGTCATGTAAAGAACACCCCCCTTCACCAGTGCAACATTCCCATCACCAATGTCCCAAATCTCCCTACTCCTCATCCCACCCCTGCCTGTACTTTAGTCAGGCTTTCAACTTCCCTCATTCATTCACATTGTTAGGATAGTTTTCAATGTAGTTATTTCTCTAACTGCACTCATCCCTCTTTGTGGGGAGCTTCATGTAGTAAGCTGGAACTTCCAGCCTTCATCTCTTTTGTCTCTGAAAATTATTGCAAGAATGTCTTTTATTTTCCTTAAAATCCATAAATGAGTGAGACTATTCTGCATCTATCTCTCTTCCTCT
This sequence comes from Crocidura indochinensis, assembly GCA_004027635.1. NCBI lineage: Eukaryota > Metazoa > Chordata > Mammalia > Eulipotyphla > Soricidae > Crocidura > Crocidura indochinensis. The sequence continues at coordinate 1,661 of PVKC010051958.1, read as the reverse complement.
GACTTATTTCACTCAGCATAATAAATTCCATGTACATCCATGTATAGGAAAATTTCAACACTTTATCTTTCCTGATGGCTGCACAATATTCCATTGTGTATATGTACCACAGTTTCTTTAGCCATTCGTCTGCTGAAAGGTATCTCAGTTGTTTCCACAGTCTGGCTATTGTAAATAGTGCTGCAATGAATATAGATGTGAGGAAGGGATTTTTGTATTGTATTTTTGTGTTCCTAGGCTATATCCCTAGGTGTGGTATAGCTGGATGGTAGGAGAGCTCAATTTCCACTTTTTGGAGGAATCTCCATATCGCTTTCCATAATGGTTGGACTAGATGGCATTCCACCAGCAGAGGATAAGAATTCCTTTCTCTTCACATCCCCATCAGCACTGCCTGTTCTCATTCTTTGTGATGTGTGCCAATCTCTGTGGTGTGAGATGGTACCTCATAGTTGTTTTGATTTGCATCTCCCTGATGATTAGTGATGTGGAGCATTTTTTCATGTGCCTTTTGACCATTTGTATTTCCTTTTTGTCAAATTGTTTGTCCATTTTTTCTCCCCATTTTTTGATGGGATTAGATGTTTTTTCTTATAAAGTTCTGTCAGTGCCTTGTATATTTTGGATATTAGCCCCTTATCTGATGGGTGAATAGTTTCTCCCACTCAGTGAGTGGCTCTTATTTCTGTGCCCCCAGTATTAACATGCATTTACCTAATATAAAATGCACATATTATGGTAATATTCATTTTATTAAAAAGTAAAGATTTCATCAGTTTATTTTATTTATGATTATTTAAAAGTTTTTAAAAGAGAACTTTTATTTATGCATTGATAGTATAAGTGCATATTATAAATGTTTCCCCATTATTCAAATAAGATTTAGTATACGAAGCTCTTTGTAAGTCAAAATAGTATAAAACTAGAAACAGTTGCCATTAAATCATATGAAAAAAAATTTAAGCATTCTCAGCTGCAAAAATAGCCTTCCAAATCATACCAAACAATGCACATTGTAAAACGAGGATGGTAGGAAATTGTTACAGTCCAAGAACTCTTAGGGAAGGGACTGGGTAGAGGCCTTTTTTCTATTGATCAGTGAAATCAAAGAATTAGAGGCATTTTATTTTAGTTCATTTCATGTGCTGGGGGTCAGATCAAGCTTGGTAGTTGGGTAACTCCTGGTTTTGTGCTTATGGGTCACTCCCAGTGTGACTGGGTGCAGGGGGACCATACAATACAGGAGTTTGAAAAAGAGATGACTGCATGTAAGGACATTTGTTAATCCTTTTGTCTTGGATTGGAACCAAGCGGGTTATAATCCAAATTTGCATAAAACAGGGGACCCCTGAACCTTCAAAAATTTATTAGGAGTAGAATTATAAACAGCATTTACTGAGTTTCTTTCTAGCCTTCTGTACAAACTTTGCAGAGACAGGAAGTGTGCTGTGTATTCACGAAGCTGTTTTGATGATTTATGCAGGATATTGAGCAGAGGATGCCTGTGATGGATGCTCAGTACAAGATGCTCACAAAGACAGCGCACCTCATTACCAAAGAGAGCTCTCAAGAGGAGGCCAAGGAAATGTTGACAACCATGACAGGACTCAAAGAAAAGCTCACCAAGGTGACAGAGCATTTGCTGCACTACTAGAGCCTTG
>PVKC010051957.1:0-10342 GCA_004027635.1 Crocidura indochinensis | reverse complement strand
ACTAAATAGAATCTAAATCTGGCTGAAGGAGTTCAAGCCCAGAAGTAGAAAGACCAATACTATGTTCCCATAGAAAGTAGATTAATTTAATGAGTCAAATTCTCAATTTATACAAAATATTAGTAATAATAAGACCCTAAAAGACAGATAAGGCATCATTTTAAAATATTTAATGAAACCATTGTGATTTACCAAGTTCTTCATAGTGGGGTTTCAAGTATACAATGTTTCAGGGTCAATTCTACTACCAGTGTTGACCTCCCCCCACTAATGTTCCCACCATCCCTGCCCCCACACACACACTCTGCAAGTATAACAGGCCTATTTTAAGTTTTGATTTCTAAAGTCTGGGTCTCATAATTTTACTGCTGTTGATGTTGGCATGCATATTTTGATCTGTCCTTTTGTTTAACACTGCCAATACCCTGAGACCTCTTAGGCCCTGTCCCCCATCCTTTCATAGTTGTGTTTCTCTTCCTCCACTCAATTTCTTTCCTTCTTCTCACTATTTTGTGGCCCAAGAATTTTGGGGATTACTCCCACACAAATTGTTGCATTTCTTCATGCAGTTATTCTAAGTACCACATATAAGTGATATCATTCAGTATTTATCTTTATTCTGGTTTACTTCAGTTAACATATCTTCCAGTTCCATACACGATGCAGCAAATTGCAAAATTGTGTCATTCCTTACATCTATATGGTATTCCATTGTATATATGCACCACATCTTCATTATCTATTCATCTGGTGTTAGCCATCTAGGTAGATTCCAACTTTTAGCTTGTGGACTGAGTTCTGTAATGAATCGTGAGATGCATACATCCGTTTGAATTAGTGTTTTTCTGTCCTGAGGATAGATACTCAAAATAGGGATTGCTGGGTTATATGGCAGATTGATTTTTAACTTACTGAGAACCCTCCATATTACTTTCCATAGGGGCTGTACCAGGCAGCATTCCCATCAGCAGTGGATGAGAGTTCCTTTCTTACCACATCTCCTCCAACACAAATTGTTCCCAGTATTATTGATATGTGCCATACTCACTGTTGTCAGATAATATATCACTGTTGTCTTGATTTGAATTTCCCTAATTATATGTAATGAAGAGCATTTTCTTTCATGTGCCTGTTGGCCATCTGTTGCTGTTCCTCAGAGAGGTGTCTGTTCACTTCCCCTCCCCATTTTTATGGGGTTTTTAGGTTTTGTGGAGATAACCTTTGGGAGTACTTTATATACCCTATCAAACCTTTATATGATGTGTTGAGTGCAAATATTTTCTTCCACTCAGTTAACCTTCTTAATTTTAGCCTGTGTTTCTTTTGTCACACAGAAACTATTTAGTTTGATGTAGTCCCATGCATTCAGACTTGAGTCTATAGTCCTTGCCATTGGCATCCATCCTATCATCAAAGACTTCTTTGGGGGTCTAAATCTTGGAGTATTCTGCCTATGTTTTTCTCAGTAATATTTATGGATTCAGGTATAATATCAAGGTCTTTGATCCACTTTGAATTGGCTTTTGAGTAAAGTGTAGTTATAGAGCAATTTTTAATTTCTTACAAATAATTATTCAATTGTTCCAAAACCATTTGCTGAAGAGACTGTCGTTATTTCATTTCAAGTTCTTGTTCCCTTTGTCAAAGATTAATGGACCTCATTCTCGGCGTGTGGGTTGTCACTGGACATTTTATTCTGACCCTTTGGTCTGAAAATATGTCTTTATTCCAATACCATGTTGTTTTGATCACTATGGCTTTGTAATAGAGTTTCAAGTTAGAAGCTTTGTTAAACCTTCTTTGAGTTAGAAGCACCAGTTTTGATTTTCGAAATGGATTTGGCTTTCCTATGTCTCCTATGTTTTACATAAACTTTATAATTGATAGCTCTTAGTCAATCAATTATAATTTAAGAATTGTTGTCTGCATTCTATGGTCTTGAAGAATTTTGTCTGAATTTGGATAGTGGATCTATTTTTATTGTGACCAAAGTGAATTATGAATCTTTCACAATAATATTTAAGGTACATAGTGACAATAAATCAGGGCCATTGCCTCACCCAATGTTGTCTTCCCTCCACCCCTGTTCCCATAATGCATCCCATATCTCCCCAAATTTGCCCCCTGGATTGCTAGTGTAACTGGTCCCCTCTGTGTATAGCTTGTTGTAGATGGTATATCGATTTGGTTTTCATTGACTTTGGATTTGGTGTTTAGTCTGATCATTTTTTATTTCCACTCAATGTTCATATGACTGTTGGTACCATCCACTTTTTCCCCTCAATTTATGAGGCAGAACAAGATGATTTAAGTGGATAGTGGATCTATTTTATGCTCACTTTTTAGATGAGGGCATTTGAGACTCCTGAAAACTTGAAGACAACATGGCTAAAAGAAGTTCTCTGTTTTCTGATCTGATCAATTTATCTCCCCAAGACCATATACTAGATACATTCCTAGCAAACACAGCCAAAAATTCTGTGACTGTAAATTATTTAGAATATTCTTCTAACAAAAAGACTTAAATATGCTTGATCATGGTCAAATCACATAGTTATTTTGGTTTGCAGATTCCTTATTATATCCCAATTAATGCACTCTTATTTAGATGTGCTATCAAGTTCCTTTTAAGTCTAATTCCATGTTACCCAAATCTACTTAATGCTATTATTAGTACCTCTATATTAACACCTTCTAATGACTGGAGGTGAGTGAAACCATATTTAATCCCATTTTCATTTAACTACACAGTTCTACTTTGTAGACACCAGGTAATATATTAATGAAAGAAACATAAGATAAATAATAAACTTCTTGGTTTGGAGTAGTCCAAAATCTTGTAGGAATGACACATAAAGAGCTAAACAACATGGGGCTGGAGCAATACTACAGTGGGTATGACATTTGCCTGACATTCATCTGACCTGGGTTCAATCTCCTATGCTACATATAGTACCTTAGTCCAAAATTTAGAACCAGAAGTAAGCCTTCGGCAAAAGAGAGGACTGAGGAGCTCCCAGAAATAAAAACTAAAGTATTAAGGTGCTTTGAAGAGCAAGTAGGTTAACTAGAGGAACACGGAGTCCTCACAAGATGATATTTGAGAATGATCTTGAGATATAAGTTCAATGTGATAAGGTCATTATGAAAAATTTATGATTGGGACAATAGTAATTCAGTACCATAAAAAACCATGAATATCCCAAAAGAAAGCCCTGGGCCCAGAGAGATAGCACAGTGGCGTTTGCCTTGCAAGCAGCTGATTCAGGACCAAAGAATTACAATCATGCTGGTATGGCCACTACTTGGAATACACAAAAGAAGAAAGGAAGGACGGGACCTGAACAATATCACAGCAAGTAGGGTGTTTGCCTTGTATGCAGCTCACCCAGATTCAATCCCAGGCATATCCGGGGTTCTTTCACAATAATATTTAAGGTACATACTCCTGGTTCTGAGTGCAGAACCAGGAGTAACCCCAGAGGAAAACTATGTGTGTCCCCCCAAAAAATAATAAAGAAGGACAATAAGAAATGGTGGTGGAACAAATTTCTCTGTAGTAAACAACTATTTATTTATCATTCATTGTATTCCTTACACTTCTGGTTTTTCAGGACATCATAGAAAAAGTAAAATTCACTTACATGTGGGGTTTATATTCTAGGAAGAATCTGTGTATCATATATCGAGTTTGGATTTTATCTTCTTTATATCAATGTAATTGTTTTGTTCTTGTGCTTTTCTTTTGGTTTTGAAGTCACACTCAGTGTTGACAAGGGATTTCTTTTGGAAGACTCATGGTTCCTCATGGTACTGAGGTAAACAGTGTTTTCTTTTAAATGATGGTAGTTTACCTCTTTTTTCAGACTCTCTATTGCATAAGCTACATTTCTTTGTCAGATGTTCCATAGAATTGATATTCTGTTATAGTCTAAATCTGAGGCAAGAGATAAATGATATATAAAAGGTAGATAAAAGATACAGAATTTTCTGAAATTAAAAACACAGTAGCATTTACATAACACCAGGTTCAACTGTCATATATTATCTCAAGGGAGAAGATAGTTTGAAATAGCTATAAAGAACAAAACCCAATCCAGATGATAACATATTTTTTTTCTGTCAATGGCTAGGACATGACTATATGAAGCAATATTTTCTGTCAGTGACAAGGCAGCTTTTCCTTAAAATACTTTAACTTTATTGATTGATTGATTGATAGGTTTTTTGTTAATGAGATTATTTTATTGCAAAAATCATTTTATTTCATTTTAATTATAGATCTTTTATTTTATTTTTAAATTACTATCTCTATTTGGGGGGGTTGGGGTCACACCCAGCATTGCTCAGGGGTTACTTCTGGCTCTATGCTGAGAAATCGCTCCTAGCAGGCTCGGGGGACCATATGGGATGCCGGAATTCGAACTGATGACCTTCTGCATGAAAGGCAAATGCCTTACCTCCATGCTATCTCCCGGGCCCTAAATTAATATCTTTATTTAAACACCTTGATTACAAATATGATTTGTAGTTGATAGGTTGTTGGGCCACACCCAGCTGTGCTCATGGGATATTCCTGGCTCTGCACTCAGAAATCACCCCTTGCAGACTGGGGGACCATATGGAATGCTAGGAATTGAACTGGGTCCCTCCCAGGTCAATCACATGCAAGGTAAACGCCCTACCGCTGTGCTATCTCTCTGGCCCTACAATTCTTAAAGTCTCTAAAATTTAAATTTTAGAAGTGGATGACTCTAAACAGTCCTATAAGACCTTTTTCTCACCAGGAAGACTCAGAAGCTTCTAACCCCCTCAGCACTCTCTGTACCAGGCTTAAGTAAACTCCTATTTCTAGAGTATCTCTACAGTGGAAATTGATTCTCTCTGGGATGTCAGATTTTATCAAGCAGCTTAGGGAAAACTGATGATGAAACTTGTCATAGGTAATTCTAAATATGGTAGAAGTAGTGCATTTGGCATGAGCCTCAGGACAGCCTGAGCCCAAATGTGATACCCAAGTCTGAAGCTTTAAGGGAATGAACTATAACCAAGGTTGGATTAAACTAAACCTACGATGATAGCAAATACTCAAACCAATCTGTTAAATGACTGTAGTCATCTAAAATGGAATGAAATCTCTAAGCTCTCCAGGGCCTCCAAGTTCTATTTAGGAAAAAGGGGGAGGTAACTTGAAGCCTGCAATTCTCAAGCCAATTAACCAATTAAAAAGACCAAGTGCACATATCTCTCATCTGCCTCAAACACTCTCCACCACCAAGGCTGTCAATTATACATACAACCCAAGGTGAGATTCCAAAGCCATTCCAGAAATTAAGCTTTCTAAAGAGGCTCTGGAAATGCATGGCATCAGAAATTGTTATTTTTATTTCGTGTTGATTAAGGACTCAATGTCATTAATACTCCAGTATGCTTTAAAGGTAGAAGCAAAAATGAAACAGACATCACAGCAGAATTTTCACCAAAACCCTACGAGGTTGTCATTATTACTACCATTTACATAAGGAAACTGAGGCTTGACATGATTAAAGGACTCTCCTCATATTAAATAGAGGGTATAGGGCCCATAGTGATAGCTCAGTGGTAAGGCATTTGCCTTGCATGTGGACGATCCAGGACAAACCTTGGTTTGATTCCTGACACCCCATATGGTCCCCCAAAGTCTGAGCATATAGCCAAGGAGTAACCCTTGAGTGTCACCAGGTGTGGCCCCAATCCAAAATAAATAAATAAATAAATAAATAAATAATAGAAGGCACAGGAACAAGTGATTTAGAGTGGTCCTTAAACTACGGCCTGTGGGCCACATACTGTATTTGTTCCCATTTTGTTTCTTCACTTCAAAATAAGATATATGCAGTGTGCATAGGAATTTGTTCATAGTTTTTGTTTTTACTATAGTCCGGCCTCCAACGATCTGAGGGACAGTGAACTGGTCCTCTGTTTAAAAAGTTTGAGGACCCCTGATTAGACTCTTATTTTCTTCTCCACACTTCTGTCCAGTTGTCAGAACTAGAGCTACAGAACTTTAAATTCGCGTCTCTAAACTTGGAAATAAAGAACCAATACTCAAACCGCTCTCTGTTAGTAGGCAATGCTAAAGTAATTAAAACATTGTCAAGTTCTTTGGAAGAGGAGAAAACTCCAAACAACATCAAATGGGAATACTTTTTCTCAATAGCAGATAATTCAAGATTATTTTAGGTTTCTTCATCAAGTTATACTTAATAATATATTATTTATGTATTAAGTGTAATTCATCAATTACAACTAATAAATATATTAGGAGTAAAATTTCTCTCATTTTATTGTATCGTATTTCTGTGCCCAGTCCTACTTGGATAAAACATCCAAAAGTTCACTGCCCAGGTCAAATGAAACCTTGCTTTCATCTAGATCAATAAACAAAATAGCATCAGCAGTAACTTGGAAGATGTTGGGCCTTTGAGAACTATGTAATGATGACATCGAAAGATGAAGAAGGGCAGCTGAAATATTTCCTACTTGAGTAGATTTGGATTATTTAGACTTAACTAGGTCAAAGTTCAGAGTTTTAAAGATTTTTTCACAGTTCTAAATAAGTATTTAAGCTTTTGAAGGATCCATCTGATATTTTTGTATGCACATTATAAAGAGTAAAGAATCAAATTAGCTCATATGCTAGGCCAGTGATGTAGATAATCAAGAAGACTAAGAAAAAAATAATGGATAAATATGGTTTCTCTCAAAACAATCCTAATTCCTAAACATTTCATTCTTCCATAAAATATAACTGAGAAGTCATATGACATCAATCAACCAACGTCTCTTGTAACAGATGTCTTATAAATATTGATCCCAATTCAATGGGTGATACTTCAATATTTTTCAGTAAATTTTAGGTCAGTTGCTGTCAGCATAGGCAACACCCTTGAGGCTGTTAGAATTTTTTCTGTGAAGTGACACATTGTCTCAAAAGTCAGTGTTTATTTGACTTATGCAGCTATAACTATTTTTAGTTCTCCACAACATCATCCAGACACTGCCACGGTACCAGCATACCTTGGCCACAGTGTCCCTTTACTTTGCAAGAAGAGAAAAAGACGGTCTTCCCCCAAATGTCTAAGGAGCTCTTGCCTTTTACATTGTTAATATAGTCCCCCCCCAAAAAAATAAAACAAATTAATTCCGATCACTTTCATTTTCCTTTAACAAGAAAAGCAGCCAATTACCAAGCAGCAAAGCTAATTATGTTTCTGAAGATGGTGCTTTTGGAATGAGTAATTTCATAGTTGTAACTAAGATAAACTCTTAATTGCAGCTTTATCTTGCAGACGTGGGATTAGACAGTAACTTTCAAATTATACTATAGTGGGGCTGGAGAGATAATACAACAGGTAAGGTGCTTGCTTTGCATGATCTACTATGGTTTGATCCCCAGAATCCTATATATTACATCCTGAGCACTGCCAGGAGTGATTCCTGCATGCAGAGCCAGGAGTAACTCCTGAACACTGTTAGGTGTGGCCCAAAAATTATGTTATACAATGGAAACCATAAATAACACTGCTTAAAATCTACTAACCCTATCTAGTCAGATTGAAAAAAATCATGTTTTGAATAATACAAAAGCTATATGGAGCTACAGTACAGTGGGTAGGGTGGCAATCATGCATGCTGCCGATTCTGGTTTAACCTTTTGCATCACATATGATCCCCTAAAACTACCACAAGTGATTCCTGAATGAAGAGCTACGAGCAACTTGACCTTCCATACCCAAAGGTAGAGCTATGGCAACCTCCCATAATCCTCTGAACTTATCCATGCAATCATTTACTAATTCAATAAATATCAATAACTTATAAGACTGGGCCTGGTAGGGCCTGGAGAGATAGCACAGCGGCATTTGCCTTGCAAGCAGCCGATCCAGGACCAAAGGTGATTGGTTCGAATCCCGGTGTCCCATATGGTCCCCCGTGCCTGCCAGGAGCTATTTCTGAGCAGACAGCCAGGAGTAACCTCTGAGCACCTGTAAAAAAAAAAAAAAAAAAAAAAAAAAAAAAAAAAAAAAAAAAAGACTGGGCCTGGTAATGTACTTGGTGTTATTATGGACAAATTAAAATAATTAAGGTGTGAACTATATCTTCAGAAACTTATAAAATCATTTAAGAGACAACATGGGTCAAAAAATAGTGAAATAGGGTCAGGAGCGATAGTGCAGTGGTAGAGCATTTGCCTTGCAAGCAGCTGACTCAGGATGGACCTCGGTTTGATCCCAGTGTCCCATATGGTCCCCCAAATCCGGAATGATGTCTGAGTGCATAGATAGGAGTAACCCCTGGGCATCACCGGGTGTGGCTCCAAAACAAAAATAATGAAATAAAAGTAAAACATCAAATTAACCTGACAGCACTCTGGGGATTGTGGAACTGGAATTCAGAAGATCGGGTCTTAAAAAGTCATCTTTTCTGAAGCCAGAGAGATAGCATATCGGTAAAGCGTTGGCCTTGCCTATCCAGGACAAATGGTGGTTCAAATCCCGACATCCCCTATGGTCCCCCAAGCCTGCCAGGAACGACTTCTGAGTGCAGAGCCAAGAGGAACCCCTGAGCTCAGCTGGGTGTGACCCAAACACTACCACTCAAAATCATCTCTTCTGATAGAGATGAAGGTCAGAAGGACTTGTCCATGTAGGAAGTTTACCACAAATAGCAGTGGAGTACAGTTAAGGCAAAGAAGGGAACCTCTATGACAATAATAATTAGAAATGGTCACTCTGGATGCTGAAAAGTGATAAAGTGATAGACATGAAACCTCCTCAGCAACAATATTGCAAAAACACAGTATCTAAAAGGGAAATAATGTAGAGAACAAGAGAGAGAATAAAAATATCTGCCCCAGAGGCAGGCGGGGAGAGAGTAGGAGGGAAATAGGACATTGGTGGCAGGTAATATGCACTGGTGGTGGACACTGGATGGCTGAAATTCAATCACGAATAACTTCACAATTGTTAAAAATATATAAAAATAAAAAACACTATATTATAAATAACTTAAGCCCTAGGTGTTTAAATATTTTTAAAATAATCTTTTTCAGTTTTCTAATCTTGAGTATGTCATTTGATGTCCTTAAACCTTATTTTTATTACTTGTAAAATGAAGATATCATTAGTATTTCCTTTGTGAAAATTAAATGAATTACTCAAAAACTGTGGGTTTTATGTATCTACATAAATATTTTAACAAGGGGCTGGAATGGTGGCACTAAAGGTAAGGCATCTGCCCTGCAAGTGCTAGCCTAGAATGGACCACGGTTTGATCCCCTGGCGTCCCATATGGTCTCCCCAAGCCAGGAGAGATTTCTGACAACATAAACAGGAGTAACTCCTCAGTGCCAATGGGTGTGGCTCAAAAACAAACAAAAATATTTTAACAATATTAAAATTTAGATATGAAGATATGACTCAATATCATTTTCATGCATTACCACCTAAGAAAGCATCAACTAATGCTACAAGAGTTCAAAGATGCCCTTAAAAAGACAAATGGCTAAATAAACAGTGGTACATATACACAATGGAATATTATGCAGTTGTTAGGAGAGATGATGTCATGAAATTTTCCTACACATGGATGTACATGGAATCTATTATACTGAGTGAAATAAGTCAGGGAGAGAGAAAAATGCAGAATGGTATCACTCATCTATGGATTTTAAGAAAAATGAAAGACATTCTTGCAATAATAATTTTCAGACACAAAAGAGAAAAGAGCTGGAAGTTCCAGTTCACCTCATTAAGCTCACCACAAAGAGTGATGAGGTTAGCTAGAGAAATAACTACATCTTGAACCGTCCTAAAAATGAGAACATATGAGGGAAATGGAGAGCCTGTCTAGAGTACAGGCGGAGGTTGAATGGGGAGGAGGGAGATTTGGGACAATGGTGATGGGAACGTTGCACTGGTGATGGCTGGTGTTCTTTACATGACTGAATCCCAAACACAATCATGTATGTGATCAAGGTGTTTAAATAAAATATATTTAAAAAAGAGTTCAAAGATAAGGAGAACCTCTTCCAGTCATTGTCTTCTCTGGGACTAATGGAGAGAAATCTTTAAGTTGTAAAAGGAAAGGAAAAGAAAAATCTTCCAGGAAAAAAATCTCTAGGCCAGAGCATGTCACTATATAATCTACCAGGCAGATAAGAATAGCAAATAAATTTGTGCATATCTATACTATTGATATTTATTCACAGTCTAGAATAGTATCCAACACTAACATTGCACTCAATGAAATATTTTTATTGAATGAATATGACACACAATGTCTACCAAAGCAAGAAAAA
>PVKC010051956.1:0-10336 GCA_004027635.1 Crocidura indochinensis | reverse complement strand
AGGGGACCATCTAGGATGCCGGGATTCAAACAAGGGTCTGTGTGTTGGCCGCATGCAAAGCGTGTCCCTGTATTTCTTCTTTAGGAAGTTTCTGTTTATGTTTTCTTCCCATTATTGTGGATGGGGTTAGGTGTTTTTTTTTTTCTTGCTAAGCTCTACTACCAGAACCATATATATATCTTAGACTCCTTATCAGTTGGGGTTTAGGTGAATAGTTCTCCCATTCCATGGACAGTCTTTGTATCAAGTCACCATTTCCTTTGAAGAGCAAAAGCTTCTTAGTTTAACTCAGTCCCATTTATCTTTGCTTCACTTGCTTAATCAATGGTGCTTCGTCCTTGAAGATGCCTTTAGCTTCAATATCATGAACAGTTCTAAGTTTACCTTATGTACCTGGTTTCAGATATGATATACATTAATCAGTTTTGATTTGATAGTGTGCACAGCATTAAAAGAGAATTCTGTGTTCACTTTTTTTGTGTAGTTGGTCAGTTTTCCCAACACCACATGTTGAAAAGGCTTTCCTTGCTCCACTTCAATTTCTTGCCCTTTTTATCAAAGATTATTTGATCATGTACCTGAGAATCTGTCTAAGTATATTCAAATCTATTCCATTGATCCAAAGGTATGTCTTTATTGTTATTTTAACATATGACTATGTTTTATAGGTTTTTTTTTTGGTTTTTGGGTCACACCCGTTAGTGCTCAGGGGTTACTCCTGGCTCCATGCTCAGAAATTGCTCCTGGCAGGCACGGGGGACCATATGGGGCACTGGGATTCGAACCGATGACCTTTTGCATGAAAGGCAAACACCTTACCTCCATGCTATCTCCCGGGCCCCAGTTTTATAGGTTTGAAGTTGGAAAAAGTGATGTTCCCCATTTTCTTTTTTCCCAAAGACTGCTTTAGAGATTCGTGGAGGTTTATTGTTCCATATGAATTTTCAGAATGTTTGATCTACTACTTGGGAAAATGTCATGGGTATACTTAAAGGGACTATGTTAAATTTATACAATCTTGGGAAGTACTACCATTTTAATGATGTTAATTCTCACAATTCATGTGCAGAGCCTATGTCTCCATTCCCTTGTGTCCTCGTTTATTTAAGGAGTGTTTTGTAGTTTTATTGTATAGGTCTTTCAACTTTCATCTCACACCACCGAAGACTGGCACAAATAAAATAGATCAAGAACAACCAGTGCTTGGGGTCGGGCGGTGGCGCTGGAGGTAAAGTGCCTGCGCTAACCTAGGACGGACTGCGGTTCGATTCCCGGTTCCCCATATGGTCCCCCGTGCCTGCCAGGAGCGACTTCTGAGCGAATAGCCAGGAGTAACCCCCGAGCGTCACCGGATGTGGCCCAAAAAACAAAACAAAACAAAACAAAACAAAACAAAAAGAACAACCAATGCTGGCACAGATGTGAAGAGAAAGAGATTCTCACTCATTGGTGGTGGGAATGTTGACTGGTCCAGGTGTTTTGGAAAACAATATTGGATATTCTTTAAAAATCATGGCAGTGGAGTCAGTAGATAACAGGACTGTGGAGATAAATGCTCTGACTTCAAATCCTCAGGTTTTTGTGCTTTCGACTCTGACTCCCGACTCCAATTCCTTGACTCCGACTCTGCAGTCCTGTTAAAAATCTAGAAACTGAGGTTCCATATAAAAACACAATGCTAAAAAGCCTCTTTGCTCCTATGTTCATTGCAACACTATTCACAATAGCCAAAATTTGGGGAAAAAATCCAAATGTCCAAGAAGAGATGAGTGCATAAGAAACTATAGTATATCTACACCATAGAATACTATGCAGCTATTAGGAAAAATGAAGATTATAAAGTGTGTTTATATGATGAGTATGGAGAGTATTATGCTGAGTGAAATGAGTCAGAGGGAGAGAGACAGACATAGAATGATAGCAATCATTTCTGGGATATAAAATAAGATAGTATGGTATTAATATCCAAAGACCATTAAGACTAGGGTTGAAAGGATCAGTCCATGATATAAAGCTTGCCACAAATAACAAAGTGCAGTTAGGGGACAAAAAGGACTCCTATGACAATGACAATTGGAAATGACCACTTTGGGCAAGAACTAGGTGCTGAGGGGCCCGGGAGATAGCATGGAGGTAAGGCGCTTGCCTTTCATGCAAAAGGTCATCGGTTCAAATCCCGGTGCCCCATATGGTCCCCCGTGCCTGCCAGGAGCAATTTCTGAGCATGGAGCCAGGAGTAACCCCTGAGCACTGCCGGGTGTGACCCAAAAACAAACAAACAAACAAAAAAAAAACAAACAAACAAAAAAAAAGAACTAGGTGCTGAAAGGAGATAGTGATATGCTAATATACTTTCAGTAATAATATTGCTTTCCATGCTATCTAAAATGAAAAAAAAAAGAGAGTGATAAAGAGAGAAGAAAAGTTTCTGCCACAGAGACAGGCAGGAGAAAGGGCAGGGGGAAGGATGGGAGGGAAAATGGGAACACTGGTGGTGGGAAATATGCACTGGTGTAGAGTACTGTACATTGTATGGCTGAAATTTTATAATGAATAACTGTAACTGTGTATCTCATGGTGATTCAATTAAGGAATTTATTAATTAATAAATACATATTTAAAGAAAGTTAATGAAATAAAAGACTTGGCAAAGCACACGAATGAAAATATAAATGTCAGGGGCCCGGGAGATAGCATGGAGGTAAGGCGTTTGCCTTTCATGCAAAAGGTCATCGGTTCGAATCCCGGTGCCCCATATGGTCCCCCGTGCCTGCCAGGAGCGATTTCTGAGCATGGAGCCAGGAGTAACCCCTGAGCACTGCCGGGTGTGACCCAAAAAAATAAATAAATAAAAAAGAAAAAAGAAAAAATAAATGTCAAACAATAGCAATAATCTATTTACACTGTGATTTTTTTTCAGAAATATGAAATACTTTATTTCAATATAATCTTGCACCCTGTTCCTAATATCTAATATTTACTTTAGAAACTAAACTAAACTAAAAGTTAAACTAAACTAACTTTAGTTAAACTAAAGTTAATTTTTTAGTATTATCTATATACTCGAGTATAAGCCGAGTTTTTTGGCACAATATTTATGCTGAAACCCCAACTTGGCTTATACTTGGGTCATATATGTGGCCACTGAATCAAATGCACGACTATGTAAAATGTTTTTCATCTGGTAATGATCCTAAAAAGAGGACAAAGAAAATTCTTTAGTACTTAAAAGACAGGAAAGTGTTAAAGAAACAAGAAAAAAATAACTAGGGATTAAGGAGGGTCCTTATCAGGAGAAGGTTGCAAGCAACTTTTGTAAAGAAATTAGTTAAGGTGGCTGTAAAGATAGCACAGCGGTAGGATGTCTGCCTTAGATGCTGAAGGACGGAGGTTGGAATCCCGGCATCCCTTATGGTTCCCTGAGCCTGCCAGGAGTGATTTCTGAGCGTAGAGCCAGGAGTAACCTGAGTGCTGCTGGGTGTGGCCCAAAAACAAACAAAAAAAAAAGAAAGAAAAGAAAAAGAAAAAGAAGAAGTTTACTAAGGCTTCAATTAGAAAATGATTTTTGTCCAGATTTTATTGTTTATAAAACTTTAACAGCTTCTGCTGAAATAAGTTATTCTAGTATTATTTATAAGAATGAAAGTTTAATGTCAATGACAAAGATACTAAATAAAATATTAGCTACTACTCATTTTATTGTTTCTGTTATATTTCTTCTAGTATATAGTATTATATAATATATAGTATTATATATAGCAATAATTCAAATATTGACTGATGATTTACTAATTATGTAGCAATAATTCAATGATGGGCACAAGAAAACCAATTTCACCAGTGTTATAAATTTGGCTTCTTTCAGCTGAAAATGAGAGTCCTGTTTTCAAAACATCTTTATAAAGAAGCTATAGCAAATGAATAGCAGGAGAGAAATGAGGTGAAGATATATAGATGTATAGATATATAGACAGATGGATAGATAAAGTACATGGGTAGATGTGGGGACTCTCTCTCTCTTTCTCTCTCTCTCTTTCTCTCTCTCTCCTCAAAAACTAGCACTTTCAGGCCTGGAGAAATATCTCACTGAGCTACAGTACATGCTTTGGATGTAGGCAGTTGGATTCCATTCTGACATGAATGGTACACTGAGCAATGCCAAGAATGACTATTCTGAGTGATGAACCAGGAGTTGTCCCTGAAGAACACCAGGTGTGCACACACCCCCATACACACAATAAGAAAGGCTAAAACAATTAACTAATATTCCTAATTATAAGCAAATTAAAATAAATTATAATATCTTGCAATTATCAAGATCTCAAACCATCTCTTTAAAAAGAATGGAAGTGAGACTAGTTTCCGTCAACAGTACAAGTTCACTGAAGTGATTTAGTAAGAACAGAAAAATTCAAAATGACTGCTTGGAGGAAATGCACTCTGACTCAAGGTGGCAAACAGTTCTTTTTTTATAGTGAGCTGTGGTGGGCCCACTCAGGTTATTAGCTATGTGTTGATGATTATTCACTCAACTGTATAGCGAGGGCATTAAATCGGGGATGACTGCTGCTTTTATGATGCACTTGTACAAGAGCTTGATTTTATAGTCCATTTTCAACAGCTTTTAGATTTGGTTTGCAGTATTTGGTAATTCTTTGACAGGACCCAACAGCATAGGTCATGAGTGAAGTCTTAATAACTTAATTACATATGCATCCTACCAGGAAGAAAAAATAACAAAATCAAGCAGGATTCCCCACTGTCAAGCCCAACAAGTTATGTTTCAAGTGGTCTTCAACCACTGGTCCACAGACCACAGACCACCCACAGGTTTAACAAGGTTGAAACCACTCAAGTATTGGCTTGGTTATAACTGCCAATTTAGTAAAAAAAAAATTTTCCTTTAACCTCACCTGTTTTAGTTGTGCTTGGAACGAAAACCGAGAAGAAAAAGTCTTGCCTGGGATAAAAGCTCAGGTCAAAACCAGAGCACAGAGATTGTGTAGCCTGTCATTCTTACCCCCAAGTGCACCAGCAATATAATATGACACCATACGCTTTTGTATAGGCACAGTAAAAAAGGGGAAACCTTATGCACAGAAACAAGATCTTATCTTCTAGGGATAAGAACTCATACAGGGGCGCCTCCCACCCTGAACATTTGTCATGTGGACACAACTCAGTCTCCATGTGATAGGACAGTGTTCGTCCAACCCTGCTCCCCAGATCCCAGATGTAGAACTGATATAGTTCCCTGCAACAACACCAGGAACCAAACTCCCCTGGGAAATTCCTCATATAGCTCTAGCACCAACTTGCTCCAGTTCTGATATGACATTCAGACAATGAGAAAATGACAATAACTTGATCTAAGGGCAGTTATCCTATCATATCACCTAATGGTAAGATGAAATCGTAAGACATGTCATCCTTTGATCTGTGCAAAAAGCAAGAGCGCTAACTACAGAAGACTGACTTTGACCTAGGAAGGATGGGGGTTCGATGCCCTGATGTCCCATATAGTCCCCCAAGCCAGGAACAATTTCTGGGAGCATAACCAGCATAACCAGGAGCAATCCCTGAGGGTCACTCGGTGTGGCCCAAAAACAAAACAAAAACAAAAGCCCAGGAATTTAAGAGATAGTACAGCAGATAGGTCGTTTGTTTTGCACATAGTCAACCCAAGTTTAATCCACAGCATCCCATAGTGTCTCCTGAGCCTACCAGGAGCGATTTCTGACCAGGGAGCCAGGAGTAATCTCAGGAGCACAGCTGGGTGTGGCCCCAAAACAAAAACAAAAAGAACATAAACCCATTTGTAAACAGTAGCAACATATAAACTGAACAGTGAAAGTTAAGCAGGACAAAGCTCTATCCAGCACAGATAACTAGATTTTACTGACCCACAGAAAAAAGAAGTCAGCTCAGCTCTAAAAACAATCCCCAGAACAAAGAATGATGAAGGTTTTTGTATCTGTTTACAGAACTTTTTCCTATAAGCCTAATCTGTAAGACAAGAAAAATAATACTTGAGGGGCCAGAGAGATAATACAGTGGGTGGGGTGTCTGCCCTGCTCAGGGCTACCTGGGTTTTATCCCAGGATCCCCCTACCTCAAGCCCAGGAAGAGTGATCACTGAGCACACAACCAGGAGTAAACCCTGAGCAATGCCCCAAAACAACAGTAACAAAAAACTTGCTGAAGTAGATCTTTGAATAGAACTTCAAAGAAAGTGTAATCAGAGGTGGTGTTAAGATTTGTGGAAAGAGTATAAAGCCATACACCCTAAAGGCGCCACATCTTGTCTGATCTAGGAAGCTAAGCAGGATCAGGCCTGGGCCTGGTTCGTGCTTGGATGGGAGACCTCCTGGGAATGCAGGCTTTTCGGCTGCACCCCTCTGCCTGCCCCTTCTCCTTGGGGGTCGGAGAGATAGCGTGGAGGCAGAGTGTTTGCCTTGCACGCTGAAGGACTGTGGTTCGAATCCCAGTATCTCATATGGTTCCTTGAGTCTGCAGGAGCAATTCCTGAGCATAGAGCCAGGAGTAACCCCTGAGCACAGCCGTGTGTGACAAACCCCCCCCCCCCAAATGATTTGTGGAAAGAGAAGGGGGTAAACTAAATATTTACTGAATACCTAGTTTAGGTCAAACACCATAGCAGACTTAAGTCCTACCATAGTGACTTAAATCTGAACAAAGCACCTGAAATATGCTCTTCTTCCCAATTTTAAGAATCAGAAAAACTATTGAGTGTATAGCAATTGACTAAATAGTAAGGGAAATAGGGGTTCCCCCTCAGCTCATAATATCTCCCATATACCTCTCACATTTCACAGGATATCTGCATAAAAAGCTTTCTTCCGCTCAGAAGTCAAATTAAGTCTTGTCTTGTTCTTCCCTTTTTTTTAGATGGGGGGGGGGAGGTGTCACTCCCTGCAGCACTCAGGGCTTACTCTGGGCTCTACACTCAAAAATCGCTCCTGGCAGGTTCGTGGGACCATCTGGGATGCCGGGGTTCAAACCACCGTTTGAATGCAAGGCAAATGTCCTACCTCCATGCTATCTCTCCAGAACCTTGTCTTTTTCTTTCTATAACATATTAGTAACCTTTCTGCTTCACCTTTCCTTCATCTAACACATTCCCTAAGGCTTTTGCAAGTTCTCCTCACTTTAACACTTCACATTTCTTTTATTCTTCAGTTTATATGTTCTTTCCTTAGTGAGCCACTGTATACCAACCCATTATAAATTGCAACAACCCCTCAACCAGTTCTCTGGCACCCCTTACATCTTCATCCCAATAGCAATATTTTCCACAGCAATTATCACAAAGCACTAGACATTACTTAAAATTTTAACGTTTTTTTTTTTACATATTTTTTCACCTCTAGAATTTAATTTTCTTTGGGGGAGGAGATGGGGCACCCGGTGATGCTCAGGGGCTACTCCCGCCTATGCACTCAGAAAACGCTCCTGGCTTGGGGGACCATATGGGACGCAAGGGGATCGAAACACGATCCATCCTAGGTCAACCACATGCAAGGGAAATGCCTTACTGCTGTGCCACTGCTCCAGCCCCATCGTTTGTGTACTACAATTTCCTGATTATCAAGAAAAGGGCAGAATAATCAACAAAGTATTAACATATTTGTTGAGTGACAAATAAGTATGCCATTAATTTATTAATGACTCTACATAGAAGTACATGATGATACACGCTAGAAAAAATTAAAATGTTAAGTCAGAGAGGAAGAGTATAGCAGATAAGGTTTAATTCCTGGTATTACATTCGGTCCCTTGTACACTACCATGAGTGATTCTTAAGCTCCGAGCCAGGAGTAAGTGCTGAGAACAGCTGGGAGTGATTCAGAAAACAAAATGAAAATTTAAATAAAAGTTATTACATGGCAAATAGTGGGATTAAGGTAATGGTAGGTATAAATACTCCTTTGCTAGAATGCAATAAACTTTTGTATATAAGTAAAACTAAAATTTCAATTCCTATATTGCATGCATCTAGATTTCTAGAAAACAGGAGCTATCTTTTTCATGGAAAAGGAAGACAGCTTTTGTTTTTCACAAGCACACATTATAAGTAGGCATTGTTAAACCTTTGCTTTGCCCAAAACTTTAACTTTGGGGGCCCGGGAGATAGCATGGAGGTAAGGCATTTGCCTTTCATGCAAAAGGTCATCGGTTCGAATCCCGGTGCCCCAGATGGTCCCCCGTGCCTGCCAGGAGCGATTTCTGAGCATGGAGCCAGGAGTAACCCCTGAGCACTGCCGGGTGTGACCCCCAAAAAAAAAACAAAAACAAAAACAAACAAAAAACTTTAACTTTGCATTCTGCTATTATTAAATGCCTTTTTGTTTTGTTTTGTTTTGTTTTGTTTTTTTGGGTCACACAAAGCAGCACTCAGGCATTACTCCTGGTTTTGACTCAGAAATCACTCCTGGCTTGGGGACCATATGGGATGCTGGGGATTGAATCCATGTCTGTCCTGGGTCAGCCACATGCAAGGCAAACGCTCTACTGCTGTGCTACCACTGCCCAAATGTCTTTTATTTAAATCAGAAAAAAAAAAGATGCCCTTCTTTTCTTCCCCTCCAACTGAGGACTCGCCTGAACTCGCCACTCTTTGTGGCAAGCTTCATATTGTGGACCAGACCTTCCTGCCTTCGTCTCTATTGTTTCTATGTATTATTACAATAAAGTGGGGCCCGGGAGATAGCATGGAGGTAAGGCGTTTGCCTTTCATGCAAAAGGTCATCGGTTTGAATCCCGTTACCCCATATGGTCCCCCGTGCCTGCCAGGAGCAATTTCTGAGCATGGAGCCAGGAGTAACCCCTGAGCACTGCCGGGTGTGATCCAAAAACAAACAAAAAAAACCAATAAAGTATTTTTACTTTTTTTTTAAACCCATAGATGAGACTATTCTGTATAAATCTCTCTCCTTCTGACTTATTTCACTCAGAATAATAGATTCCATTTCCATCCATGTATAGGAAAATGCCATGACCTCATCTCTTCCGGCGGCCTAAACAGTGCTCCATTGTGTAGATGTACCACAGTTTCTTTAGCCACTCTCTGTTTTTGGGTAGCTGAGTTGTTTCTAGATTCTGGCAACTGTAAATAACACTGCAATGAAATTAGATGTGTAAAAGGTATTTTTCTGTTGTTGTTCTGTTTTTGTGTTCCTAGGGTATATCCCTAGGAGTGGTAAAGCTGGATCATATGGGAGCTCAGTGTCCAGTTTTTTGAGGATTCTCCATATTGTCTTTCATAAAGGCTCACTAAGATGGCATTCTCACCAGCAGTGAATGAGAGTTCCTTTCTTCCCACATTCCCACCAGCACTGATTGTTCTTATTCTTAGTGATGTGTGCCAGTTTCTATAGCATGAGGTGGTACCTCATTGTTGTTTTTATTTGCATTTCCCTGGTGACTAGTTATGTGGAGCATTTGTTCATATGTTTTTGGGCCGTTTGTTTTCACTGTTTGCATATAACATGATACTATATTTAGAAAACCCTAAAGACTCTACCAAAAAGCATCTAGAAGGGGCCCAGGAGATAGCATGGAGGTAAGGCGTTTGCCTTTCATGCAAAAGGTCATCGGTTCAAATCCCGGTGCCCCATATGGTCCCCCGTGCCTGCCAGGAGCAATTTCTGAGCATGGAGCCAGGAGTAACCCCTGAGCGCTGCCAGGTGTGACCCAAAAACCAAAAAAAAAAAAAAAAAAAAAAGCATCTAGAAACAATAGATTCATATAGCAAAGTGGCAGGCTACAAAACTAATATGAAAAAAAAAATCAATGGTCTTCAATAAATTGAATAATCAATAATTATAGTGAAGAAATGAACATTAAAAAAATCCCATTCACATAAGTGCCACACAAACTCAAAAACCTTGGAGTCAACTTAACTAAAGTGGTAAAGGACCTAAACAAAGAAAACTAAAAAACATTGCTTCAAGAGGCCAGCGAGGTGGCGCTAGAGGTATGATGTCTGCCTTGCAAGCGCTAGCCAAGGAAGGACTGCGGTTCAACCCCCCGGCATCCCATATGGTCCCCCAAAGCCAGGGACAATTTCTGAGCTTAGCCAGGAGTAACCCCTGAGCATCAAATGGGGTGTGGCTGAAAAAAAAAAAAAACAAAGCATTGCTGGGGGCCAGGCGGTGGTGCTAAAGATAAGGTGCCTGTCTTGCCTTGTGCTGACCTAGGTCGGACCGCGGTTCGATCTCCCAGTTCCCCATATGGTCCCCCGTGCCTGCCAGGAGCGACTTCTGAGCTCATAGCCAGTAGTAACCCCTGAGCATCACCTGGTGTGGCCCAAAAA
>PVKC010051955.1:0-10329 GCA_004027635.1 Crocidura indochinensis | reverse complement strand
CTACATGCAAGACGTGTGCTTTTTCTAGCCTTTTGAGTATCTCCTCAATCTCCTTTTCATTTTCAGATGGATTTGTTTATAACTTTGTTGTTAAGCTTTTTGTTTGTTTGTTTTTGTTTTGGGGCCACACCGGCAGTGCTCAGGGGTTGGTTGCTCCTGGATCTGTGCTCAAAAATTGCTCCTGGCTTGGGGGACCATATGGGATGCCAGGAATCGAACCCAGATATGTCCTGGGTCTGCTGCACGCAAGGAAAATGCCCTACTGCTGTGCTATCTCTCTGGCCCCTTTTTGCTGTTAAGATTTTTTTTTTTTTGGTTTTTGGGCCACACCTAGTGACACTCAGGGGTTACTCCTGGCTATGCGCTCAGAAGTTGCTCCTGGCTTGGGGGACCATATGGGAAACCAGGGGATCGAACCGCGGTCTGTCCTAGGTTAGTGCAGGCAAGGCAGGCACCTTACCTTCAGCGCCACCGCCCGGCCCCTGCTGTTAAGTTTTTTGTTTGTTTTGATTTTGGGGCCACATTCAATGGCGCTCAGGGGTTACTCCTGGCTCTGTGCTCAGAAATTGCTCCTGGCAGAACCAGAGGACCATATAAGATGCCGGGATTCGAACCACCATCCTATGCTTGCAAGGCAAACACCCTACCGCTGTGCTATCTCTCTGGTCCCCTTTTTGTTGTTAGGTTTTAAGATGCTTTATAACTCTTTGATATTAGCCCATTATCAGATATATGGTGTGAAATATGCTCTTTTCTTGGCAGTGAACCAGGGTCACAAACATGAAAGACTTAGATTCTACCAAAGAGACACCTCCTGTGGTTTGACAGAAAAATACTTTCTGTGTCTGGGCACAGAGAGCCATTATAAATGGCTTCTGCCTCACTCCCTGCCTGCTTTTCTGCTTTTCTTTGTGAGGCAGCCAAGAAGATGACAGCAGACATAATTTCTTCAGGGTCAAGCACAGAGCAAGCTGTCTCTGCCCAATAAGGTAGAGCCAGAGGGGGCACTTCACTTTGCTCCTGGTTGTGTGCATCTTCTAGCACATGAACCCCAAAAATCACACTACAAGCGTGGCAATGGGGACACAACACAAGATAACATCATGGATAGAGAATGAAGATGGTAGCTCTGATGGCTCAAAAAATATCAACCACCTGATTAACCCCTCAGATAAGGAGTTTAGAGTAGAAATATGGAGGATGTTCAGAGAACTCAAGAAAAGCATAGATTGAGCTGAACAGACATCAAAGATGAAAATCAGAAAACTCCAAGCTGAAGTAACAGGACTGAAAAACATGGTAGATGAGGTGAAGGCCTCAATGGAAAGCCTCTCCAACAGAGTGATAGTGGCTGAGGACAGAATCAGTGAGCTAGAGGATGAGATGCAGAACAACTCCATTCAGCAGAATAAATTGGAATGGAACCTTAAAGCAAATGATCAGACAATGGAAAAAATCCTCAAAGAATGTGAACGGATGAAAGTAGAAGTCTTTTTTGTTTGTTTGTTCATTTTTGAGTCACATCCAGTGGTGCTCAAGAGTTACTCCTGGCTTTGTGCTCAGAAAAGGCTTGGGGACCATATGGGATTCTGGTTTTCGAACCACTGTCCATCCTGGACCAGCTGTGTGCAAGGCAATGTCTATCTCTGTGCTATCTCTCTGGTCCCGAAAATAGAAATCTTTGATAAACTCAATAGAATTCCCTTTCTTTTCTTTTCTTTTTTTTTGTTTTTGGGCCACACCCAGCGGTGCTCAGGGGTTACTCCTGGCTATCTGCTCAGAAATAGCTCCTGGCAGGCATGGGAGACCATATGGGATGCCAGGATTCGAACCAACGACCTTAGGTCCTGGATTGGCTGCTTGCAAGGCAAATGCCGTTGTACTATCTCTCCAGCCCCGATAAACTCAATAGAAATAACATAAGAATCATTGAAATTCCAGAGACCCAGGAAGAAAATCCCCAGGAAAAATCAACAGTCAAGGACATCAGAGAAATTTACAGAAAAATTTCCAGAGCTTGCCCAAATCCTGCTTGCCCAAAAAATATCAGCTAAAAGAGACTCAAAAAAAACACCCCAAGACACATCCCAGTCACAGTGACGAATCCCACAGATAGAGATAGAATATTGAAAGCAGCAAGATCAAAAGGGAAATTACATTCAAAGGAGCATCCTTAAGATTTACAGCAGACCTATCACAAGAAAACCCCAAGACCAGAAGGCAGTGGTGGGATATAGTGACAAAACTCAACGAAATGAATGCTTCATCTAGAATACTGCACCCAACCAGATTCACTTTCAGGTTTTGAAGTCTACACGTTTCACAGATAAACAGCAGCTCAGAAACTTTACAGACTCAAAACCAGCCTTCAAAGATAAACTGGGGACCAGAGAGATAGCATGGAGGAGGGCGTTTGCCTTGCATGCAGAAGAATGGTGGTTTGAATTTCAGTATTCCATATTCATATCCCCATGCCTGCCAGGAGTGATTTCAGAGCATAGAGCCAGGAGTAATTCCAGAGTGCTGCTGGGTGTGACCCAAAAAACCCCACCACCACCACCAACAACAAAAAAAAAACAAAAACAAAAAGATAAACTGAAGGGGGGGCCTGGGAGATAGCATGGAGGTAAGGCGTTTGCCTTTCATGCAAAAGGTCATCGGTTCGAATCCCGGTGCCCCATATGGTCCCCCGTGCCTGCCAGGAGCAATTTCTGAGCACAGAGCCAGGGGTAACCCCTGAGCACTGCCGGGTGTGACCCCCCCCAAAAAAAAGATAAACTGAAGGACGGAGAGATAGCATAGCGTGGGGTATTTGCCTTACATGCAGCCAACCCAGGACGGATCTGGGTTCAAGACCCGAAGTCCCATCTGGTACCCGAGCCAGAAGCAACTTCTGAGCGCATATCCTGGAGTAACCCCTGACTCCTGAGCATCATAGGGTGTGGCCCAACCCCCCCAATAAAAGATAAGCTGAGGGGCCAGAGAGATAGCACAGTGGTAGAGCATTTGCCTTGCATGCAGCCAATCCAGGATGGATGGTGGTTTGAATCCCAGCATCCCATATAGTTCCCTGTGCCTGCCAGAGTGATTTCTAAGCACAGAGCCAAGAGCACCACCAGGTGAGAAACCCAAAAACGCAAACATCCCACTCCCCAAATAAGATAAACTGAAAGATCTACTTTAAGACAAGACAGGCCTAAAGACATATCAAACTTCTACATGAAGATGGTTCTAAATCCATGACAATTATCTCTCAATGTCAATGGGCCAAATGCACCAGTTAGGAGACAGAGAATGGAAAAATGGGTCAAAAAACTGAATCCAACATTCTGCTGCCTACAAGAAACACATCTGAATAGTCATAACAAACACAGACTCAAAATTGAAGTTGCAAGCACACATCAGTAGGTAAGAAGGGGTCTACTTAAATAACTTAATGACACAGTTTATAAAATTAGAAAACAATCACCAAAATGAACCCAAAACAGGTATGCAGAAGGACATAACAAAGCTTAGAGCATAAATTAATTAAATAGAAACCCAAAAAATAATCTGAAAGATCAATGACAGCAAAATTTGGTTCTTTGAAAAAATAAGCAAGATTGATAAGCCACTAGCAAAACTCACAAAGAAAGGGAAAGAGAGAAACTTAATAAACTGGATTAGAAATGAAATGGGGAGATTACTACAGATAATACAGAGATAATACAGAGATCCAAAGGATAATCAGAAAATACTTTGAGAAACTCTATGCCATAAAACATGAAATCCTGGAAGAAATGGGGAAAAAAAGACATTATTGTAATAATGCCCAGAGACAATAGACTAGACATGAGGGTTGGAAGGACCAGCTCACACTATGAAGCTCACCACAGAATGGTAAGTGCAGTCAGAAAAATGACTACACTAAGAACTATCACAACAATGTTAATGAGTGAGAGATGTAGAATGCCTGTCTCAAATACAGGAGTGTGTGGGGGGGGGCATTGGTGATGGGAATGGGAATGTTGCACTGGTGAAGGGTGATGTTCATTATATGTCTGAAACCCAACTACAATAATGCCTTGTAATCAAGGTGCTTAAATAAAGATTTAAAACAAAACAGAAAAAAAACCCAAAAAACAGAGCCATTCTACATTCCTAGCTTCATTTTTGCCAAACTCCTTAAGATTTTTGTTCCAAAATTTCTAGTGTTTCTTTTGTCTTACAACTCCTCATAATATCTAACCTCTATAATTCGAATATTATTTTCTTTGCATGAAAAGTTCTTAGTTCTTCATATCTGAATCCCACTCCATTGCTTAAATACCTGATAAACTCTTTCTAATCCTTTAACTCTCAAATCAATTTCACCTCCTCTGGGAAGCCTTCTTTGATGCCTGTAACCAAACTGAAGTTTCCTTTCCCTATTCAACCATATATATTGTGTTATCACAAACCATTGTGTGCTTGCATATTTGTTTATCAAAATAGACCATGACATTTTTGAGATCAGAAATTGTGTCTAATTTACCTTTAAGTTCCTAGGGCTAATGTGACTTCGAGTAAAATCTCAAGAAAACCTTATTTTGCTTGCTTGTTTGTTTTACCACCTGGCTCTTCTCAGCTTACTCTAGACTCTGAAAGTCTCAGGAAACAATATAGGGTGTCCTATCTGCTTTTCCACCACTCTAGCCTCTAAAAAATTCTTCATGAATGGATGAAGGGATCATCACACTGAGTTGAAGAGTAAGCTCTTGGTGGGGACTGCTTTTTTACAGACTTTTTTAGACTCAGTTTATTCTGGACTGTCAACTCTTTGAAGGCAGAATTTGTGTTGGTTTTATGTGCTTCTCATTGTTGGACATAATGACTGAAAGCACTTGATAGAAGTACTGTATAGTACACAATTAATGATTTTTGAGTGCATGAATGATAGCTCTGTAGACTGGAGCTGGTGCCATCATTATAATACAGTTGGAAGAAACAGAGTCAATGAATTAACCTGCTCAAGATAATTGGTTTTGCCACAATTGGCCAAGCCAAGCCATTGGAAGTCTGGCCCTTCACACTCCTTTGATAAGGACAGTGGATTGCTCAATACTTCTCTGGACTGGATTGACAGCTTAGTGACAAGGAGCTTAGCAAGCTTATAGGGACCAAAAAGAAAGCTGCTACTCTGCTCCACGGGCAAGCAACCTTTCCCTAGAGGGCTTTTTGGGTCTGGCTTCAGACAGTGTGCCAGTGTCAATTTCTGTGTGTCTTCTATTCAACATCCTATCTTACCAATCCAGTGAGAAATTTCTAGTGAGGATATATTTGTTCTTGGAACCTAAGAATTTTAATGAATACTTCTAAGGTGGACCCAAGAAAAATTCAGGTATTTTTCTCTGAGTCCATATCTCTTCCCACAATTTCTGGCCTAGTAACATAGTCTTTGTGCAGACTTTGGCAGAGGGCTGTGTAAAAACACTGCATATTAAATGCATTTTAATGACAATGGGAAAAGCTGTAATTGTGAATATGAGTGGGAGGAAACAGCCAGTGAGGCAAACTAAATCCCCTCTCAATTTAAGCTAGACCAGTAGGAGGGTCCCAAGAAACCTAAAATAGGCCCCCACTGGAGTGCTTATGTGCACAAGGCATCCGCCTTCTCCTTTCTTTCACACGATTCCATAGGACTTCAGCTGCCTCCTCCCACCTGGTCATTTGGTGTCTGCCCTTCCAGAGCTCAAAACTGCAGAATGCAAAGAATGACAAGAATCATGATGGTTTCTATTCATGTATGGCCTTTTGACACATGTGAATACATACTGAATATATTCCAGATACAAATCAGAATCAAATCATTATCTCAGAAGCTGCTCGCCTCCATGATCCAGTTCCACTTAACAGTGTGACTCAATGACTGATTTCTGGATTCTGTTGATGCCCAACTGTTTTTATGCTCTCCCCAGGCTTTAGAGTTTTGTGCTGCAAAGTTAAAACACTACTCGTGGAAGTTGTCACCATCCCACCCCATGCACCTGCCTGTGGGTGCAACTAGTTTGTTCATGCTCCCCATGGTGCTCAGAGTTGCTTTTCATGGGCTCACTGGGCATGTTTTTGACACTTGGGCAGTGACAATGGAGGCCCAAAAGGACTTGCTCACCCCCTCATTTCTCTGAAAAGATGCCTCTGCTTGACAATTACCTACCTGGCAGGTCACCTTTTGAAAGGGGCTAGAAGAACTTATCTTAAAATAATCAGTTCCCAGAAATTGCTTACACTCCACAAGCTATGAAAAGAACCAGATTCTGACAAAGTGCATTATGTGTACATTATTGTCAGAAGTTTGCAGAGCTGAAGGCCACCCTTTGAATGTGTTCAGGGTTGACTTTCTAAAGGAATGCTTGTTGAAGTTGCAAAGACTGAGCAAAGCTGATTAATAAATAATGCAACAGTGAGATGCACTATTTTCGATGGAATTTCAGGGGCTTGGGGGAAGACCATTTTTAAAAGTTTGAGATCATTCTTCATTCTATTTTTTTGGGTGGGCACACCACCCAGAACTGCTCAGGGGTTACTTCTGATTCTGCATTCAGGAATTATTCCGGGTGGTGCTTGGGGACCATATACAATGCTGGAGAACAAACTAGGTTGGCCATGTACAAGGCAGTACTATCCTATGTATTATCATTTCCAGCATTCACTTTTTATTTTATTTGTTTTTGTTGTTGTTGTTGTTATTGGGGGGGTCACATGCAACAGCGCTCAGGGGCTACTCCTGGCTGTACATGCAGAAGTTGCCCCCAGCAGGCTCGGGGGACTATATGGGATGCTAGGATTCGAACCACCATCCTTCTGCAATGCAAGGCAAACACTTTACTGCTGTGCTTTCTCTCCAGCCCCTGTTGTTTTGTTTTGATTTTGGGTCATACCCAGTGGTGATCAGGAGTTACTCTTTGCTTTGCACTCAGAAATTACTCCTGGTTCAGGGGATCATATGGGATGCTGGGGATCGAACCTGTGTCTGTCCTGGATCAGCCGCATGCAAAGCAAATGCCCTAGCACTATGCTACTGCTCCAGCCCCTCATTTTTTATTTTAAACTTAAGCATGAAGATCCGCTGAATTGAGAAGGAACAACTAAGACCCATTTACAAATCAAAAGCCACTCATGTTTCTACTGTTTGATGTAGATCAGAGCTTTCCAAATTTGTATGACTCACAACACCCTTTGCAGAAAAAAAATAATCAATATTTCCTATAAATCTATTATCTTTAAGCAAATAACAGAAAGTGTCCTCCCATTATAGGACTACCTGTGGCTACCACTAACTCCCTGGATTAATTCACTGTTGTTCTTGGGATGAGGCACTTGGGGAAAAACTGGTTTACACTGGACCACAAAGCCATTCAGGAACTAGCCCAACAAGGATGGAGAAATAGGCCAGGGATTAAGGCATTTGCCTTGCATGCAGCTGACCTTTATTAGCTCTATGGCACCACTTTTGGTCCTCAGGGATCACTCAGAGCGCAGAACCAGGAATAGCCCTTGAACATTTCTGGGTCTGGTCCATCCCCCAAATAAAAGTAACCTGATAGATGTGTAAATATGATGTCAGTGTTTAAGTTTTATAGCCCCACCTTCAAGCTTTTTGATATAAGATGAAATAACTCTAAAGAGGCAAATAGGACAATCACATTTTTAATTTCTCTGACTACTATGACAGTTTTTCTGTGTTAATTTGGCTACAATACTTGGTGATTAATCAGACGCTGATTGCTAGGAAGAAATTTTGTGGACATAGCTAATACCTACAACCAGTTGACCAAGTACAGGAGATTGCCCTTGACACTGTAGTGAATGTAATCTAATTTGTTGAAAGTTATAAGAGTAAAAACCAAGTTTTCTAAAGGAGAAATTCTGCCTGAATTTATAGTATCATCTTCTCTTTTAATTTTCAGTCTGTTGGTCAGCCCACAAATCTTAGATTTGCCAGTACCTCATAAAAGTATGAGCCAAATCCTTTAAATGTGAAAAAAGTTTAATATATTTTGATCTGTTAGATATGATCTGTTATGGAAAACTCTGAAGTATTTTTATTATTATCTAAATAATACGGAATTTTCCTTAATTTCCTGGAACCTCATAGGTTTTACTCCTGACTTTCTGCAAGGGATCATTCCTGATGGTGCGTGTAGAAACATATGTAGTGTTGGGGAGTGAACCTGGTTTAACTGCAGTAAAGTAAAAGCCTTGTTCCCTGTATGATCTCTCTGCCCCTGAATCACTTAATTTCTTTCTTTTCATTTTAATTGCATTTATTGATAATTAAATTGAGCTTTTCTATGCAAGCTTATATGTTACTAGACTTATTTTGACCATCTTTAAAAAATCAATTTTAATGGAGTCTTTAGCTATAATACTTGAAATATATTGTTATTCTGGAAATAGTTTACTTATTCATATTGAGAAATAAAGTTACTTATTCATATTGAAAACATTTCCTTTTTTATATACTAACCATGAAATTACAAAGTTATGCATGATTGTGTTGCAGGAATACAATGTTTCAACATTAATTACTTCACCAGTGTCCACTTCCCTCCATCAATGCTCTCCCTCCAGTCTGTTTCTATGAGAGGTCATTTTATATATGTATACGCATTGCTTTTCTTTGGTTTGTTTTTGTTTTGGGGTCATACCCGGCGACGTTCACGGGTTACTCCTGGTTTTCTGCTCAGGAATTGCTCTTGGCAGGCATATAGGATGCCGGGATTCGAACCACTGTTGGTCCTGGGTCAGCTGCTTGCAAGACAAATGCCCTACTGCTGTGCTATCTCTTCGGCCTCTGTATACACATTTTTTTTTTTTTTGGTTTTGGGCCACTCCCAGTGGTGCTCAGGGGTTACTCCTGGCTATTTGCTCAGAAATAGCTCCTGGCAGGCACAGGGGACCATATGGGACACCAGGATTCGAACCAACCACTTTAGGTTCTGGATCGGCTGCTTGCAAGGCAAACACCGCTGTGCTGTCTCTCCGGGCCCCTGTATACACATTTTTGCACTGTGGCTTACAGTATTGTTATTGATAGGGCTTTATAAATAACATTTTACCACTTTTAGCATCACCTCTTCCTTCTTGTTGAACCACCCTTCCTATCACCGAGCACACCCCATGGGGCTTATTACCTACTAAATATCAGTTCCCACAATCTTTGTTTCCATTGTCTTTGGGTATTCATTATTCCTTATTCATATTTTTGTATAATTGGTATATAGTGTTTAATACTATATTTCTTTTTTTTTTTATTTATTTAATTTAAATTTTTTTTTTTGGTTTTTGGGCCACACCCGGTGACACTCAGGGGTTACTCCTGGCTATGCGCTCAGAAGTTGCTCTTGGCTTGGGGGACCATATGGGAAACCGGGAAATCAAACCGCGGTCCGTCCTAGGCTAGCGCAGGCAAGGCAGGCACCTTACCTCCAGTGCCACCGCCTGGCCCCTTATTTATTTATTTATTTTTATTTAAGCATCATGATTACAAACATGATTATAGTTGGGTTACAGTCACAAACAGAAGACCCCCCTTAACCAGTGTAACATTCTCCCCACCCAATGCCCCCTCCCCACTTCCCATTCCCTGTCTGTTAATATTATATTTGTATATTTTTTTGAAGTTTACAATGAAGATGGCTTTATATTTTATTTAGATTTTTAAACCATTTTTATAGAGGTATTAGGATTTATAATACTGCTAATTGTACTGTTCATGCATACATTGTTCCAGTACCACACCTGTCACAGCCTGCCTTCTTCCCTCCACAGTATCCCTTTATTTCTCCTTTTTTTCCATGAAATGAAGCCACTTAAAATAAGTGAAGCCATCCCTAAAGGAGCTAAGAACTGAAATATAAATAAATGAGACCCAGCAAACTACTCTGGGCAAGGGCTGCTGAGTTAGCACAGGTGGACCTGGCTAAGTTAATCTGGCTGAGCAGATGTTTAATTCCATGAACCACAAGGCTTCCTAAGCATTGTCAGGAGAGATTCCCCCCACCTCCAAATATTGTCAGGTGGGGGCCCAAACCATCCTCATCTGAATAAAAAATACTTCGTTTTCCCTATCCTGTCGTCCTCAGTAACTCTATACAGCATAATTAGACCCATTAAGTAAAAAATCTTTCTTAGATTTACAAAGACAGAAATAGTTACTAACTGATTTGTGACAAAAGAGAACATGGGAATATGGATCAGAAGGTCAGGCCACAATAGAAGTTTCTGGCTACCCTGATACCCACTTGTGTTCTTGTCCTGTCGAAAAACTTGTCTTGTTCTTTTCTTCTGTGAGCTGCGTCTTGTGAC
>PVKC010051954.1:0-10439 GCA_004027635.1 Crocidura indochinensis | reverse complement strand
TTTTTTTTTTTTAAGTGCCCTGTCTCATTGCACCTGAATCAGTTTTTCAATTGTAACCCATGGATTTATCCTCAGTGTCTGCTGATCTATGTGCATGAGTATATGTGTTCGCCATACCAATGTCTGTCCAATGTCCTCTGTAACAAATATCCATTTCATGGTATAGATGCTATATACAGTGCTCATTACCATATCACTTAGCTTTCTAGACTCAAAAATTATGATTTTTTTCTAAGAATGCCCTATACACAATCTAATTCATGAAGCCTCTCCAGTATAGTCAGTCTACCCTCACCAATCATGACTGGCCTAGAAAATGGAAAACAATTATATAAGACTTGCCGGTTTTATCTTATTTCATTTTATTTTTTAAGCATTTTGTCCCATTTCAACTGGGTCAGCTTTTCGACTGTAACCCATGGGTCGATCATCAGTGTCTGATGATGTATGCACATGAGTGTATAAGTTTGCCATACCAATGTCTGTTTAATGTATGTCTGCAATGTACAGAATGCTTATGTTGTATACTGTCCTTTCCCCTTTTGCTTACCCCACCTTAAAAACTCTTTTCTAGCCCTTCATTCTGTCACTCCCATCTGTTATTACCCCACATTAAACCCCTTTTACCCTCACGCAGCAAATCATTCCCTCTACTCCAGCCAGTTGCCAACCAGCTCCCAAAGAGAAGATAGACTTAGACTCTCAGCCCAAGAAACCAATACTCTGTTGCTATTGATTTGCTCTCAGCAGCCTTTTTTCCTCTACTTCCCTTCACTGTGGACCTTTCTTTGCTTGCTACCAGATTCGGTTTCTGAGATGTCCCCCACTTGAGGACATTTCCTGATATGGCTGGGAGCCATTTTTCAGACTTAAAGGGGACATGTTTATCTCCTTTGTATATTTCTTTTTGTTTTTGTTTTTGTTTTTGGGTCACACCCGGCAGTGCTCAGGGGTTACTCCTGGCTCCATGCTCAGAAATTGCTCCTGGCAAGCACGGGGGACCATATGGGGCACCAGGATTCGAACCGATGACCTTTTGCATGAAAGGCAAACACCTTACCTCCATGCTATCTCCCGGGCCCCCCCTTTGTATATTTCTTTAGATGTATTCCTTTAATAGGTATAACTCTTATTGAATATCCTCTTATATAGTGACAATGTCTCCCATTTTTTTTGTATGTGTGATCTGTTCAATAAGAAATTCTGATAGAAAAGTCTCTATCAGACTTAGAGAACTCTCTGTTTAGAGTTCATATTAGAACCAGATTATGAGGATTGTTGGACTTGTTACCTCAGCCCCCATAGGACCTATACCACCTTGTGGTATTGTTCCTTTTTTGCATAGACACATTAAAATGGGAAAATATTACATATGCAAAAATGTTCTTATCAAACAGAGATAGGAACACACAAATTTTGTAATGCAGTGGGGTCTTACACCCTGAACATTGTCATAACTTGCCTTGGCTTAGGTCTCAAAGAATGGACATTGTCCATTCACCCATGAACCATGGATACCATCTACAGAAACAATCATGGTTGACTATACCACAATCACGAAGCAAACCTCTATTAGGGAAGACCCTACTGCTGCCCTGGCATCGACTTACTCCAAAGAGGGTTCTTTTACACTCAGACAACTTAGCAACAGCAACAATCTGCTTTCGGGGCAGGGTTCTCCCCTTTGCCTCTACAGGTGAAATGAAACCAGACAGTGTTTCACATCACAATGAACTTCTATGTAGGATATACAGATCTCTAACTACAGAAACCTGACAGCAACAACTGTGATTGTGTGAAAAACTTTTACTGGGACAACAGAGATTGACTCAGGGTTTGGATAACCTAGTATGCCTGGAGCCCAGATTTGGTCTTATGCCAGAATACTTCGGGGTAAAGTTTCCCTGTGTTTAGGCCAA
The DNA here is from genome assembly GCA_004027635.1 of Crocidura indochinensis. Classification (NCBI taxonomy): domain Eukaryota; kingdom Metazoa; phylum Chordata; class Mammalia; order Eulipotyphla; family Soricidae; genus Crocidura; species Crocidura indochinensis. The sequence goes on along the minus strand of PVKC010051954.1, from coordinate 8,520 downwards.
AGGCTTTTCCTTTTTTATTTCCCCCATATTTTGCTGGGCCTATGCAAACAACAACTGCCACACATATACCTTTTTTACTGTATATATATATATATATATATATATATATATATATATATTTTATCTCTTATCTTAAAAAAAGAGCTTTCTAATACACCTTCTGCTATTGTTTTAATGAGTTCACTGATAATACAATAATTTTCACAAATATACTTGCTACTGAACTTTTTCTTTTCCGTTTTTTTGTTTTTCTTTCTATATTTTTTTTATAACTTTTCTTTCTGCCATCTTGAAACAAATGTATTATGATGTTATATCAACCATATGAGGCATTTTCTTTAAATAAATTTAAGAAATAGGGAAAATAGGGCCCGGAGAGATAGCACAGTGGCGTTTGCCTTGCAAGCAGCCGATCCAGGACCAAAGGTGGTTGGTTCGAATCCTGGTGTCACATATGGTCCCCCGTGCCTGCCAGGAGCTATTTCTGAGCAGATAGCCAGGAGTAACCCCTGAGCACCACCGGGTGTGGCCCAAAAACCAAAACCAAAACCAAAGAAATAGGGAAAATATAAAATTATTTTAATGTCTACAGTGAAATTGGAAGGTCGATGTTATTGAGAATAAGGATATAGTACAAAGAGGAAGCTGGTGGATATTTCAATCTATCACTAAGGAAACTTGGAAGTCACAGCTCAAAACGCATGTCTAAGTCACAGAAACATAGGAATATCAAAAGAGAAGACTACTTTAAGTATTCTTTGACAAAGTTGCCTGTATAGTTAAGATCTTGACTACTTTTTTTTTTAGTATCTTTTTGTTTTTGGATCACACCCTGATGTATTCAGGGGTTCAAATCTAGGTAGACTGTGTGCAAGCCAAGTATTGTACAATCTCTTTGCCTCCTCTACTACCCGCCAAGACCTTTACTACTTTCTTCTGGACTTCCACAGTAGAGAAACCTGGTATCTCTTTGCTCTGAGCTACCAAGGAGTAACAATTATGAAACTAAGATTTCACACAAGGTGAAAATGAAAACATCTGTTAAGTCTAGGGAACTAAAAGAAAAGAATCTGAAATAAGGCAGTCATGCAAAACCAAAACAAAACAAAGCCTCAAACATAACTCCACTGAAAACTTTTTAAAGGGGCTGGAGTACAGAGGGCAGGGCATTTGGAGTAATCCAAATCAGGAGTAAACCCAACCATCCCCAGGTGTGGCCCAAAAGCCAATACCATACTGAACTAAAAACAAAACCACAAACGTTATAAAACATTTTCTGAAGAAATAAATGGGATAGTTTTTATACACATGTATATCACACCATTTAAGAATTAATCATGAAGAGACAGATCTGGAAATAAATGGAAATATAAATGAATTCATCTAAGAATACACAGGTTAGTAACAGTGTTGTGAAAACAACCTCGCTTGCCCAAGTAGTTACATTATAAAGATTTCCTGGAACTCTCATTTATTTAATTCCACAGAGGATATTTGTATTAAGCTTCTTCTACTTTACTTTGCCCTTTTCTAGACCACCACAGAGAAGAAATACAATTCTTAGTTTCTGATCTTGAAGGAAAAACACAGTTTTGAGATTGTTCATAGTCTTTATTTAGTACTTATAAGTCAGAGGTGGGGAACTTTTTCTCTACCAAGGGCCACAGGAGATGTAGAACTTATTTCTGGGCCACCCAGGATAGGCAAAGGGGTTATGGGCAGAACATAAGTAAACAAACAAAATTGTAAAGGGGAAAGCAATATTTATTTCCTTGGGATGAGAACACATCCAGCTGTGCTCAGGGCTTACTCTGAGCTTGGTGCTTCAGGGCTCACACATAGTGCCAGGGACTAAAATGGACTCAGTCACAAGTAAGGCAAGGACCTAAATCCCTTATATTATCTTTTGGGCCCTGAAACAGCATTTTTGTTTCACTCACCAATGTTCCACTTTTAATTATTTAAACAAAATAGCAAAAGTAAAATTACCCTAGTTGTACTAAAGGCTGGGGTTAGAATACAATATGGTTCTTTTTATTTGCAAAATAAAATTTAAATTTATTTAAATTGAAATAAAATTTGGAGAGTATTTCTTTGAAGAAATATAAGTTTGAGAAAAAAATTGAAGAGAGGACTTTCATGGGAAGGTGAATAAGATTTTACTCAGAACTATTAGAGAATGAAACCAAGTTTGCATATGCTCTTGATGCAATAATACCCTAAATACCTCATTTTTTTGTATTTTTATATTACATATAAATACATTATACATTTAACTTAACTATCTGAATTGATTAAGTTCCCTGCCATTTAGTTTCCTTTCTTCGTGCCTCTTACATGCCTTTTTTCTCAACTTTTATATTTTTTCCTCTACACAGCAAAGTTTTCACCATTAAGTTTATATAATTTCTCAATTTATATTAATTTCAGAACTCAAAACCCAACAGCTAATAAAGAACATAACTAAGACAAGATAGTCCTTGAGATTTCAAAGGTAGTTGTCTCTATTTTATCAATGTTTCTATGATTTATTATGAATTTATATCATGCTAAGTGACAGAAAGTAAAAATGACAAATAATGTCATCAAAAAGTTCTCAAAAGGATATCAGCATGGGGTAAGGAAAAAAGACAAGGAAAGACAAGGAAAAACGGCAAGGAAAGAAATGCATGATACCTATCATAAAGGAGGAGCTCCCTACATTAACAGAAAGGCTTTCTACAAACGAACCCTGACTTTAGATGACATATGCAAATACAATAAATATCATCTTTATAAATTTCTTTATAGAGTAAGTTTCTCTAAAGTTCTCTAAATTGTTAAATCACCCTGATGTTATTTTACATAGATATCATAGTTATCAAAAATACTTAAATTTAACTTCTGCTTCTAAGAAGTTCCTAGTAATGCCACAAATATAACAATCAAAATATACACCAAAAATTATTTGCAATTTTTTTTACTGTTTCTCAGTAATTTGTTATAGTATAAAAAAGCTGATGTAGAAAATAATACATATGAAACAGGCAGCCTGAAAAGCAGTTTCTAACACTGAGAATCATTTTGAGACAGAATGTCTCTTTAACCTGGTATATTCTCTCAGGTAAACTTCTCTTTAGAACTAGTTAAGTCAAATGGGATAAAAATCAAACTTGTTGTCTTTGTGGTAAAAGGTGTGCAATTAAATCCTTTGTTGGATGTTTGTGAATCCACAAATAGTTCCCAGAATGAGAAATTGATTCCCATCCCCTTGTCTCCTTTTAGGGGGGAGATCTTGGTAATATTTATCCGCAGCAAATAATCCACACAGACAGGAGGGTTAAGGGGTAAAAGGTTGGGTGAGGAGAGTCCTTTGTCAGCCTGCTAGTAGTTCCAAAACACCTGGAGCCAGCAAGCCAACTCTGGCCAAAGAACCCTCAGCGCCAGGAACCTAAGCTATTTATTTGGCTCTCAACAGCGTCCCCACCTGGAGGGTCAAGGTGGGGTACCAGGAAAAGGATAATCTTATGGAAATATTTTCATATACAACAGTCTTTACATTTACTTTTATTTTAAAGTGAAAGTAAGATAAAACTAAACACAGTAAGAGAAACTGAAGAGCATTTCTTACCTCCGAGCAACATAGTAAAAGATAGGATTCCCAGCTTTGGAAGTCCCAGCTTGGTAAAATATACTTAATGTTTTCAAAGCTTTGAATTCTTCTTTTTCATGTACTTGATGCCTGAATGAGAAAAAAAATAAAAGAGTAACTCATAGGCTTTATATTAGCTATTGAATATAATATTTACCAGGAAACTAAAATTGAACTGATAATTAAACATTCAAATATTTAGAAGAAAACGGCAGTTTCTGAAGAGCATTTGGCAACAATGTATAAAAAGTTTCAAGATGCTAGTCTTCCAACCACAAAGAATAGCATTAGTCTAAGAAAATCAATGGACAAGGATGTTATCTATGGGATTACTGATAATTATGACACTTCTTTCCTTGACAAAAATTTTTGAGTTTTCATGTATTTTTCTTCAACAAATTGTAGAATTTTTGCACAACTGCTTACATTAAGCCATATTTTCCTTAACTATAATATTAAAGTTATATTTACATTAGGCTCAAAATACCTTAAAGCAACAGAATAAAATACTACTAAGCAAGATACTACTTGAGAGGGGGACAGATATGGGGTCACACCTGGATATGCTCAAGGAACATTCCTGGTGGCACTTGTTGGGATCAAGCCCAGGGCTCTTGCAGGCAAAGCATCAGTTTCAGTCCTTTGAGCTCCCTGGACCAGGGTATTATTTTTAAAAGAAAAAAAAATAACTGTAAAGCAACATTTTTTTGTTTTGTTTTTTTTTTGGGTCACACCCGGCAGTGCTCAGGGGTTACTCCTGGCTCCATGCTCAGAAATCGCTCTTGGCAGGCACGGGGGACCATATGGGGCACCGGGATTTGAACCGATGACCTTTTGCATGAAAGGCAAACGCCTTACCTCCATGCTATCTCCCGGGCCCCAAAGCAACATATTTTAATGACATATAAGGTAATAAAATATTAGCCCCTAAATGACAATGTGACATCTTTCCAAATAATTCTCTATATTCATATATAAGCACAGTTGAGAAGCAGCTTGGAATAAACATTGTATTGCAACCAAAATCAAAGTTATCACCATTTCAAAGATACTTTACCTCGTCATAAACTCCTCAAATTTTGAACTGGTAAGATTAAGACTGGACCAGTGTGTATCAGCCACAGGTTTGTGCTCTGGAGGACCCAAGTATGCAAGGAGTGTTGCCATTTTATCAAAAGGTCTTCTTCCAACAGCTTTATGATCCCTAGATACAACAAATCGCTTAAGAAAAAGGTAGCAGTTACATTTAATAGTACACATTAACAAATAGGCTGTTATTTGTTGCCTTTCTTCTTATAGTTAGTTGATAGTTGATATCTGATCAAATAGGTAATTTGATCTGTAAATAGCACCATAAGATTTTAGTTGTGTAAAAATGCCACTACTCCCCAACCTATGAAATTTACATAGAATTTCCTTTTCCTTAGTATACGTTCATGAAATGGGGCAATCAATAAGTGAAAAAAAAACTATATATTTTTGTCAGTGGAAAAGAAATCTACTTTAAGGAATCAGTAGTGATTGAGCATATTGCCCTGATTTAGATTCTCCTTAACCAAAGTAAACATGGATCTTCAAAAACCATTAAACACTAAACATTTAAAACTCTGAAGAAGATAGCATGTCACAAACACCAAATTGTCAAGACTTATGAAGCCTGCTACTATAAAGTTGGCAAGAATTTGTATGTATAAGGAGGTACAGTCACTCAGTTCTGAGAAAAGTATAAGTGCCATGTAAAAGGATCTAAAATGGCAGTTTGAAAAGCAATCTGGTTTTTAACTAGTAAATCTCAGGTCTATGTGTATCCAGTCATAGAAATTACACAATAAAACAAAAGGCTGGATCTTGTGCTTCATATGAGAGAGGCTCAATTTCAATCCCTGACCCTGTATAGTATCCCAAGCATTGTCAGGAATACTCAATACTCAAGCACTGAACCAAGAATAGCCTCTAGCTGTGGTCCAAAGAACAATACAAATCAAAACAGGGGCCAGGCGGTGGTGCTGGTGGTAAGGTGCCTGTCTTGCCTGCGCTAGCCTAGGACGGACCATGGTTCGATTCCCCCGGTTCCCATATGTCCCCCAAGCCAGGATCGACTTCTGAGCGCATAGCCAAGAGTAACCCCTGAGCGTCACTGGGTGTGGCCCAAAAGCAAAACAAAAAAACAAACAAACAAACAAAAAAAACACCAAAGAACAGTGAAGCAAGCTATTCAACCAAACAAAACGCAAAAATAAACTGTGATACATTCTATGTCAATCCCTCTTCCTCTGACTCATTTTGATTAGCTATTATATTCTTAGTCTTCATATTCATCCAGGTATAAGCAAATTTCATGACTTCATTCTTTTCTAACAGTTACTTAGTATTTCATTGTGCAGATGTACCGTAGTTTCTTTAGCCACTCATCTGTTCTCAGATACTTGGACTACTTCCAGATTTTGGCTGTTGTAAACAGTGCTGCAATGAATATAGGAATGATTTTTCTGCATTGTATATTTGGGTCCCTAATGCGTATTTCCAGGATCAGTATTGCTGAGTCACATGGGAGAGAAATTGATATAAGATTGATCAGACTTGGGGCTGGAGAGATAGGACAGCGGTAGGGTGTTTGCCTTGTACGCAGCAGACCCAGGACTGACGATAATTTGATTCCTGGCATCCCATATGGTTCCCTGAGCCTACCAGGAACAATTTCTGAACACAGAGCCAGGAGTTACTCCTGAGCAGCACTGGTTTGACCCCAAAACCCAAACCCCCAACCCCCCAAAAAAAGAGATCAGACTCATTTATGGGATATATATATATATATATATATATATATATATATATATATATATATATATATCTTTATACACACACACACACACACACACACACACACACACACACACACACACACACATATATATATAAAGATAGTCTGCTATAGTACCCATAAACTATACAGATGAGGGCCAGGAAGACTAGTACTGGGTCCTGGCGGTAAAGTGATATGCATGATATCCCTCAGTAACAATATTGCAAACCACAGTGTTAAAAAGGAAAAATGAAGGGGCCAGGCGGTGGCGCTGGAGGTAAGGTGCCTGCCTTACCTGTGCTAACCTAGGATGGACCTCGGTTTGATCCCCCGGTTCCCCATATGGTCCCCCGTGCCTGCCAGGAGCGACTTCTGAGCAAATAGCCAGGAGTAACCCCTGAGCGTCACCGGGTGTGGCCCAAAAACCAAAAAAAAAAATAAAATAAAATAAAAAGGAAAAATGTAAGAGTGAGAGAGAAAGAGAAGAAAAATGTCTGTCATAGAGGCAGGCAGGAGGTAGGAAGAGAGAAGGCCAGGAAAGAAACTGGAGATATTGTTGGTGGAAAAGGTTCACTGAAAGAAAGGGTGTTCAACATTGTATGACTGAAACTCAATCATGAACAACTTTATAATTTCATCTTACAGTGAACTCAATTAAAAAGATATTGAAAAATGGTTGGGGCTCGGGAGATAGCATGGAGGTAAGGCGTTTGCCTTTCATGCAAAAGGTCATCGGTTCGAATCCCGGTGCCCCATATGGTCCCCCGTGCTGGCCAGGAGCAATTTCTGAGCATGGAGCCAGGAGTAACCCCTGAGCACTGCCGGGTGTGACCCAAAAAACAAAAAACAAAAAACAAACAAAAAAGATATTGAAAAATGGGTGCAATAGCACAGAGGTAGGGCGTTTGCCTTGAAGCGGCCTACCTGGGTTCAATCCCCGGTATCCCATATGGTGCCCTGAGCCTACCACGGGTGATTTTTGAGTGTAGAGACAAGAGTAATGCCTTAGTGCTGCTGGGTGTGGCCCAAAACCATTAAATAAAAAGTGCTGAAAACTTGGGGCTGGAGGTAAGGCTTTTGCCTTGAATGCGGAAGGTTGCTGGTTCGAACCCCAGCATCCCATATGGTCCCTCGAGCCTGCTGGGGGCGATTTCTGAGCGTAGATCCAGGAATAACCCCTGAGCATTGCCGGGCGTGATCCAAAAACAAACAAACAAACAAAAAAGTGCTGAAAACTAATAAAATGTGATATAATCATTGAAATATTAACAACATTTAAATATTAAATAATGCTCAATAGATTACTATTTACTATTAATTATCATAATTACTATTTAAATAATGCCCAATAGATCACTGCAAAGAACTGTTATTTTTGTAAAAAAAAGAAAGTGCAAAATTATACTATAAAAACCTGTGTTACACCATACCTGTAATTTCCTTATTTTGTTATATAATGAGAAGTTGGATTTTTTCTTCTTCTAAGAAATAAAAGCTACAAAAGGCATAACTAATATAGCAAAATAAATTAAAGGTAGGTTACAGATATGAGCTTTGTTACATTATGTTTTGTACTTTTAATGTATTTGGAAGGTACGTATTTTGTAAATACAGATTAAGACAAAACTCTAGAATCAAATTATGTGAATTATAAGAGAAAAAATGAGTGCATTTAAATTTTTGATTTTAATGTTGCACAGAAAAACATCTTCAACTATTTTAGTGCACACATCAGTCCAATGTTTATTTCAAGCCATAACTAATTCATAAAGATCAAAGTGTTATCTCTTAAAATTCCCATCTCTAATCAGCATTAGCTTCATTACTTATTTTCTATGAATGAACTATTTTTATTAGCATTTAAAAATTATCTGGATTCTTCTTTTATTTTGTTGCTACAATGGCTGTGCTCAGGGCTGGCTCTGCATTTTAGTAGACTACTCCTTGCAGGCTCAGGGGACCATAGGAGATGATAAAGATTGAATATGTTTTGACTGCATGCAAAGCAAGCACTCTATCTGTTATATGTTCCCTCCAGCTATAAACTTCGATATGTGGTTGATCTAGGGTTTTGTTTTGTTTTGTT
>PVKC010051953.1:0-10338 GCA_004027635.1 Crocidura indochinensis | reverse complement strand
TTTTTTGGTTTTTGGTTTTTGGGTCATACCGGGCAGTGCTCAGGGGTTACTCCCGGCTCCATGCTCAGAAATTGCTCCTGGCAGGCACGGGGGACCATATGGGGCACCGGGATTCGAACCGATGACCTTTTGCATGAAAGGCAAACGCCTTACCTTCATGCTATCTCCCGGGCCCCAGTACATACTATTTCTTAGCAGCTCACAATATAATCTAAAGACATAAGACTTACGTAACTCCTTAAACATTGAAGGCAAAGTATATTTTTATAATTTCATGCACATGCATACTAGTTTAAGTTAACCTCAAAAGTTTCAGTGGGTTGTTTTTCTTAAGGATTGGAGTCAAGGGAACATAGTAAAAAATGGTGTTAGAGTGGCATTTGTTTGCGTAGGCCCACCAAAATATGAGGGACATGGAAAGAAAAACCATGGCCTAAATACAAGGAGACCCTACCCCTGAAGTTTCCTGACATAAGACCGACTCTAGGCTCCAAGCAAACTAATTTGTCCAATCCAAGTCATCGTCTGTAGTGGCAATACACCTCCATTCCTTACATGGTCTCTGTTGTTGGTATCATGCTTCTGTATTAAAGATCCTGGAATCTGCATATCCCATATTGCAGTCAGGATGGTGCAGAGCATCCTCTCGTTTCACCTCACACTTAAGGGGCAATAGAGAGAACCATGTCCTGTAGAGCAGGTCATTGTTGTTGTTAGGTCTTCTCAGTGTTAACGGAAGTCCCTTTTCAGGAGGTCAATGTCAGAGCCTTGGTAGTGTCTTCCCTGGTAGAGGATTGCTTCCAGATGTTGCTATAAAAAACCTTGGATATTTTGTAGATAGCTTGCCGGATTCCGGCGTGAATGGGGGATGCCAGGGTGTAAGGTCCCATTATACTGAGATTTGTGTGTTCCTACCTCTATTAGATAAGAACTTATCTGTATGTATAGTATTTTCCCTTTTGTTTTTTTTTTGTTTTTTTTGTTTTGTTTTGTTTTGGGGCCACACCCAGCAACGCTCAGGGGTTACTCCTGGCTATTCGCTCAGAAGTCGTTCCTGGCAGGCACGGGAGACCATATAGGGAACCGGGGGGATCGAACCGCGGTCCGTCCTAGGTTAGCACAGGCGCCTTAGCTCCAGCACCACCGCCCGGCCCCGTATTTTCCCATTTTAATGTGTCTATACAAACAAGGATCAATGCCACGTAGCATTATCGGCGCATCTGGAGGCCATAGGAACAAGACCAACAATCTCCATGACATAGTTCAATCATAAGCATTAAACTGAGGGACACTTCCACCAACACTCCTTATTGAACAGCTTACAAAAAAAAGACGAGATGAAAAGTGGATAGAAACGTCACGGTAGAAGAATATAGAGAGTTATAGCTGTTAAAGAAAATACACATAAAATATTCAAAAGGGAGGCACCAAGACCAAGACTATTTGGTAGTAAGCCGGGTACAGAGGGGGCCACATATTCTAGCAGCCCCGGGGGAAGGGAGGAGAATACGGAAGATAGGACGAACACAGAGGTATAGGGAGGATAAAGCGGTGATGGGAACCCCCCCATTTTATGTAAATATGTATCAACAATACATAAGCCACTATGATCAAAATAAAAATTATATTAAAAACATAAATAAGCAATCATATTGAATAAAATTTATAAATAAAAAAATATTCAAAAGACAGATGTGTTCATTTTATGTCCTTTGAAATAGTTTTGGGATTGTTAGATCCACTGTACGATTTTGGATTGAGACTAGAACTGTGTGGTACTGAAGTTAAGAAGTGTAAATCTGGGGTTGGGAGGAGTATATGTTCGTGGTTTGGGACATGTAGACTGGCATGAAATTGCCAGTGACTGCCTGAGTATAGCTGAGCAGCTATCTGCCACCCCCAGATTTTTCTTAAAACAAGTACATGTTGCATCTTTTTAGAGAATCATTGTCTGCATTTTATGATTTTTTTTTCCTCCGGGGGGAGTGCTTAGGGCTTACTCCTTCCTGGTTCTGTGCTCAGGGATCACTCCTGGTGGAAATCAGAAATGATATGAAATGCTGGGAATTAAATGTGGGTTGACCTTACTGTCTATTTGACCCCCAAGAATATTTTTAAAGTAAGTGATAAGACAGGAACCAAGAATAGAAGCTCAGATTCTGTGAGAAAATTACATTAAGGGACTTTATGATAGTTTCAAAGGACTTTTTGGTCACATTTTAAACTTTTGCATGTCCTTTGCTTATAAGTTAGGGGCATTTTCCTCCCTTCTGTCTTTTATGTAATTGATTGTATTATTTTTGGATTCCCACCAAGTTCTATGTTATTTTTAGTTAATTTTGTTAAATATCTGACCACTATTTAGTTTTGTGAAGGAACATTTTGTAGCTGAAAAGCTAATATTTATCTTCTTAGAAACTTACGGAGAATGGGGCCGGAGAGATAGCATAGTGGTATGGCATTTGCCTTGCAAACGGCCAGTGCAGGACCAACAGTGGTTCGAATCCCGGCATCCCATATGGTCCCCTGAGCCTGTCAGGAGCGATTTCTGAGCATAAAGCCAGGAGTAACTTCTGAGTGCCACCGGATATGACCAATTTAAAAACGAAAAAAGAAAGAAACTTACAGAGAATAAGTAATAAAAAGAGACAGGGTTTTAATGTAGTTCTTTAACTTGTCCTCCTTAAAGTTTCAGTTTATGGGGGCCAGAGCACAACAGGTGGGGTGTTTGCCTTGCACATTGCTGACCTCAGTTTGATCCCCTGCATCCCATATCCCAGTTTCCCGAGCCTGCCAGGAGCGATTTCTGAGTTGCAGAACCAGGAGTAACCTCTGAGTGTAAACCAAAAAAAAAAAAAAAAAGAAAATATTTAGTTTATATTCAATGCTTTTTCAGGTAGGCCTGAAAGTTGGTGTCCGAACCAGAGGCTGTAATGGCCTTTCTTATACTCTAGAATATTCAAAGACAAAAGGAGATTCAGATGAAGAAGTTGTTCAAGATGGTGAGTTTTGTGCAAACTTTTACTGAGTACTTGCTTAAAATCTTTAGACTTACATATCCTGAGCAGTGATGAGTAGAAATGGCGCATATGGTTCTCTTTGTGGTTTAGAAGGCATTCTTGTATCAAATGAACTATGCACAGTGTAAGATAAAATTGGAATGGAAATGAACCCATTTTTCAAATGAAGAAACTGAAGTCCAAAGTGTTTAAATATTGCCTGAGGTCACACAGCCTGAATAACTTGTTTCAGTTATTCTAGGTCATTATTATATACAGAACAATTTTAGTTTTTTGTTTGTTTGGGGGTGGGATGGTACACTAAGCAGTGGTACTCAGAGATGATTACTGGCAGGGCTCAGGGAACCATATGTGATACTGGGGATCAAATGGTAATCAGCCACATACAAGACCAGAGCCCTAACTACTAGTCCATTCAAAAATATTTTAAATTAATAATGAATCTTTTGTGGGGAGAGAACCCACTCAGTGCTCCGGGACTGTTTCATCTCTGAGGCTTGGTGGTACTCAAGGGGACCCCGAGTATGTGGTGCTAGGAATCTGAACCAGAGTTTCCACTGCATTATGTAAGTTAAGTACCTTTCCTCCTATGCCACCTCTGCAGTACAAAGTGATGCAACTCTATGTAAAATAGCAGCTTGATATTTATGTTGAATATTGTCATTTGTTTTTGAGGAATATTTGTTTCTTTTAATTATTAAAGATTTCAATATTTTAGAGTCAGGATTGTCTGCATGTTAGAGAACTTGCCTTGTATATATGAAGCCCTTGGTTCTGTTCCCAGCATCATCAAAAAAGGGGAAATTTTGGATCTTTAATCACTAATTTCCTACCACTCTCTATCCCAGACCAATAATCAGTAACACCTATTTTAAATAAGATACATGATTTTCAACCTTGGGAGAATTTAGTTATACATAGGCTTTGAAGTAGTGGCTTCCGACTCGGGAAGGTGAGGTATTCAGATAGCTTATTTTTCAGGTTTTTACTGTGGCCTTATTAATTATTTAAAGTTGTTTGTATTTTAATATTATTTAAAGTATTAGTTATTAATAGCTATTAATACTTATTAGGTTACTGAGACAAACCAGTTATTTAATATTTTCTTTGAAGTGAATATGTCAAGTATTATAAACATTTTATTTTTCATTTTTAGGAAGAGATAGAGTTTTGAATAGTTTCTATTTAATGACTCAATTTCTTAAAAAGGAGGAAAGGCTTTCCCAGACAATATAATAACTGTCAGTATAATCCGAGTCAATTAGAATACCACTGTATTGGCAAAGCTGCCAGCCTACAGAATGATTAGAAAGTTATATTATCGGGGGCCAGGCGGTGGCACTGGAGGTAAGGTGCCTGCACTAACCTAGGACGGACCGCGGTTCGATCTCCCGGTTCCCCATATGGTCCCCCGTGCCTGCCAGGAGCGACTTCTGAGCGAATAGCCAGGAGTAACCCCTGAGCGTCACTGGGTGTGGCCCAAAAACCAAAAAAAAGAAAGTTATATTATCAATTTTCCATTCATAGGAAAACAGAACCGCTATATCATTGATGTTTATAAAATTCAGCACTTCACCACTGAGGCACATCACTAACTTAGAGTAATTGTTTTTGACATGGATTATTTTGTGAGAATGGACAGAAACAGGAATTTGAGTGCCCATCAAGGAGACAGATTCGGAATTTTCCTCTCTTAAGTTTTGTTCAGTGGTTACTATTAAAGTTCACCTGTGCTTTAATTCAGTCTCTTTAAAGCCTGCAGGTTTTATATAACACATGTTCTTTTCTCTCCTCCCCTCAAGGAGTTAGAGTGTTCATCGAAAAGAAAGCACAGCTGACACTTCTAGGAACAGAAATGGACTATGTTGAAGACAAATTATCCAGTGAGTTTGTGTTCAATAATCCAAACATCAAAGGAACGTGTGGCTGTGGAGAAAGCTTTAATATTTGACTCACAGGACTACTCCCAGAAAAGTGGAGACCCTGAGGCTCGCTGAAGAAATCATGTTACCACCACACTCTTAGAATTTATAATGAGTATTGCCTTGTGAAGAAAATAAAGTAATGCATTTGAAAATTAAATCAGTGTGTTCACTTCCAGGAAAAGCGATATGTATTTCTCTTTGTCTCAGGGGACAGAAAACAAGATGCCATCCTCTCTGAGTCATTTTTCTATTCTATAAAAGGAAAATCCTGAAATCTTCACTTTACTGTCTTGTATTCTTTGCATTAGAACCAGTTTTGTGAGAGTTACTTTCTTGGGAGAATTTTAAGAAATCTCTTCATAATTGGTTTGTGCTTATAGCTTTTTGAGCCTTGAGTGTACAATCTCCAGATTAAAGAGGTTAAGAATTTGAATGTCCTGGCTGCTGATAGGGGGCTGAGGGGTGGCACATTACTCTCCTACCCAACATTTCATGGCCTTTCAACTTTCTCATCCAAAATTTCTTCACAGCTGCCTCATTTATTTACAAAGATTTCCTGGAACTGTAGTGCAGATTACTTTGAAGGAGTGGGACTAAAGGGTGAGAACACTTCAACCTGCCTGTTTTTAATCCATTTCATTTGCCACACTAAATAAACGTCTGCTCAAAGGTGTAAACACAGATGTCTTAGGTCTTTTTAAGTGAAGCATCTCTTAAAACACATCTGTCCCATCTCCTGGATTCTTGCTTGGAGAGGGAAAACCCACTGGGAAGCTATGGGTTGAGGTAGGTCAACCACATCTCCTCTTTGTAGGTAACATGGAGCTCTGAGACCATCAGGGAACCTAAATAGATAATTCAGCTTTTTGACAAAACTTTGTAGCTTTTTGGAAATTACACACAATTTTATTTTGAATGAGAAATCCTTTTTAAAACCCATTTGTGTGAATTACCATCTTGTTTCTTTAAAACGAACATTGATTTATAGTAGCAAAGAAGAGAAATTAGAACTAAAATTACTATTCCAGTGTCATAGTAAATTTATAGGAAAGCATTGGGATCCTCTCTTATAAATCCCAATAGTTATGCACTTTCCAGATCCTAGGTTCAGTTGCTAAAATTTAAAATAGTATTATTTTAACCTTAATTTTTGTGTCCATGTTTTCCTTTTGTCATTTAGTTACAGATATTCCTAGGTTTGATCGATTGTTTTATGAGTGATATCTGCTTATTCTTTTTGAAAGCCAGTTCTCTTACGTGAAGCAACTGGGTTATTTTATATATTGTGTTTGCTAAAGTTCTGGCACGAAATATACAGGCTAGTGCTTTATAAATTGCTCATGAGTTTATATCATTAAATGTCTATCCATTTATAATTTGTGCAATATCTATGTAGTAATTACATTATCAATAAAAAAAAAAACGTGGCCACTCTGTGATCATAAATTGCCTTTTCTTTGAAGAAAATAGGGTTGCAAATAGTGGTTCTATCGCTACTTGTTAGTATTGATGTGATTTTTCTAACTTGTCTCCCTGCCAGCATGCTTATTTAGTGTCTACTCCATGCTGTTTTTTGACAGAACTATTCATGATTGTTCTTGTTTCATGTCCTCATTCCTTAGCATCTCCCATGTCTTTCCCCACTTTTTTTACTCCAGGGGTTATCAACCTCATCCAAGCCATTTAATTCTTGCCTGGACTGCATCTCCGTAAAGGCACTTTTTCCCCCTGTTTTTGTTTTGTTTTGAGCCACAGCAGTACTAGAGGCTACTCTCAGCTTTGTGCTTAGACACTGCTCTTTGCAGATGAGGACCAAGCATTGTTCAGGGTTGAATTCCAAGGTTCCCACATGCAAAGATTCTATTCCAATCCTTGAACTATCTGCACCACCCTTCAACCACTATACGTTAATTTCTTTCAGGTAAGTTTTTTAATTAAGGCAATTATTTGAACACATACTCTTTTTTTTTTTAATATATTTAAACACCTTGATTGCAAACATAATGTGGTTGGGTTTCAGTCATGTAAAAAACATCTTCCTTCACCAGTGCAACATTCCCATCACCAATGTCCCAAATCTCCCTCCTCCCCACCCCACATACTCTTAAACCATTCCTAAGAGCTTGCCATTGACCAGAGAAACCCTGATCTCAAAAGATCTTAGAATTGACGAGTCTAAGGTAAAACGTGGTCAGTGACTAAATTAGAATTAATGCCTATTCCATCTGTCTCCAGTTTCCTCTAGTAAGAACATTCTTTGTGCTAAGTACATCTGAAAAGGTATATGACATGAGCCAAGTCTATAAAGACAATACTTGGAGAACTGGCAAAGGATAATAAAACTTAAAGAGATTTACAAAGATGATTAGAAGTTTATGGGAGCCGGGAGGTGGCGCAGGAGGTAAGGTGCCTTCTGCCTTGCCTAGGACGGACCACGGTTCGATCCCCCGGTTCCCATAGGGTCCCCCGTGCCTGCCAGGAGCGACTTCTGAGCGCATAGCCAGGAGTAACCCCTGAGCGTCACTGGGTGTGGCCCAAAAACCAAAAACCAAAAAAAAAAAAAAAGAAGTTTAGGCATCCAGAAAATTGGGGAAGCACAGCAAGAGGGAGCAAGCAAGACAAAATAGGGAATGCCTGTTATATCTGGAATTTTTCTACATTCTGTAGAAAGTCAAAGTCGCTGATGTTTTTTCAGAGGAAGACAATCAGAAAGCAATTATACTTGAAATTTTAATATGGAGACGGCAGAATAAGAGGAACAAGGAAAGAAAGTACTGCTCATCCCAAGTAGCCCTTGAATGAGCAATCATTGCTAGTGTTTGACTATTGGCCAGTCACAATAGTGATCCTTGTACTCCTCTGGGATTTAGAACAATACTTTCATGATATTGAAAAGCTCTTGTATACAGGTGCTTAGTCTTGGTGCTAAATGATGCTTATTTTGCCAAAGTAATTTCTCCCTACAACCATCATAACCACATTCTGTATGGTCTTTGTATTTTTCTTTTCTGGTTTTTGGGCCATACCTGGTCACACTCAGGGGTTACTCCTGGTTATGCACTCCTGACTTGGGCGACCATATGGGACGCTGGGAATTGAATCGAGGTCCCTCCTGGGTCAGCTGCATACAAGGCAAATGCCCTAACACTGTGCTATTGCTCCGGCCCCATATTCTGTATGTTCTGTTTGTCCATCTTGTATATAGCCTCCCAAGTCTCAGTAACAAAACGCAAGTGATGAACACAGGTTCGCTTTGTAGTAACCTCTTGACATATCTAGGCAATTAGCTGCCACTGAGGCAGAGCTGGTGATTGATCAAGTTAGGTCATAATTTAGATGCTCACTCCCACATCAGGATGCTAAGTATCAGTTAATCATTTCACACCACTGTTTAATATGCCCTATTGAGTTATGGGACATAGGCAAGTTTCTCAAGTACTTGTCACATGGCTATAGAATATCTCCTACCATTGCTTTCAGATCAACAAAATGTAATTGTTTCCTCTGAAGAGTCACGCTCGGTATCTATCACACACAAAAAGCATTGTACACTCCTATTTAGTAGCCATATCCTAAGGGGCCTTCGCTTTTAGAGGAAAGTGGGGAGGGAATTGGAAAACTTGTAAGGTCAAATGCCCTTGTAATTTCTAGTGTTTCCTAGATTTCATTCCATCAGAAATAACAATTTTTTTAAATTTTAATCATAGTGGTTTACATGATATTCACAGTAATATTCCATTTACAAATAAACATTGAGTCAGGGGAATTCCCATCACCAAGTTGTCCTCCCTCCACCTCCATTCCCATTCTGTCTCCCATATCCTCCACCCTCTCCCCAGGGACTTCTAGATTGAGTGACTCCCTCTGTTTCTGGTTTATTACTTGGTGATCTTATATCTGATTGGGCTTGGTGTCTCCATTGCTTCTCCCTCTGATTGGGAAGCAGGATTAGCTAGTTCGAGTTTTGTGGTTTTGTTTGGAGAAGAGTACCGTAATAGAGTGGGGTAAAACAATTTTTAGGAAAAAAAGCATTGCTTGTTTTATTTTGATACCTGAGAAAGCAAGAATTACATGAACCTTTGATACTAAACTGCCAAATTGTTCACAACTGTAAGGATCAAAACCTACAAAACTCCAATTACATGTGTCCCATTTGCTTCTCAGTAGATATGACCTAGTGTTCACAGAAAACATAAGGCAATCATCATGAAAAGCAAAAGACTAAGGATGAGATACCCTTGGGTTTGAGTTATGAATTCTAGGTTTACGTAGGTAGTTATTTTTTTATTATTTTTTTTGTAGGTAGTTATTGACCTTGCCCGAGAGAGGTAACTTCTCTGGACTTGGCTGTTCTTCTGTAAGAAGTATCAGTATTCAGAGTTTGATAGCCTAACCAATAAATCAGCTTCCAACCCAGGTTCCATCCCCAGCACCACATATGGTCCCTTGAACCATGCCAGGAGTGATCCCTGAGTACAGAGCCAAGAGTAAGCCCTGAACAAAACTGAGTATGCACCCAAAACAAAAGAGAGAAGGGATACCACATCACTGGGGATCTTGTTGAAAACAGACTAATTTCAAAGGATTGGGTCCTGCCCCCCCATAGCCAAATCCAAAAGGGATCTGTACTTAAGGTTTCCAGACTACATTTGAGTTGCAAGAAATTTGGAAAGACTCCCCACCTTGTCTACACATAGCTTCTAAGATTTGTAACTTTAAGCCACTTCAGCTTCAGCTAGCAGGACCAGCACACTAGACTCCACAAGTTATATTTTGCAAAAGCAAAAGCAAAATCTTTTCAAGGAAGAAAATCAGGTACAGATAAAAGGAAATGGTGGTGAGAGGCAAAAATCATCTGTCTCTGCCTTCTTTAATGGGCACATATAGGCCATGACTTTCTTAGTAGTTTCATGACTTGGGGAAACTAGTGTGTGAGTATAACATTTACCATTTTTATATTTGCAAAGATACAGTTCAGTGGCATTAAGTACATTCACATTGCTGTTCATTCATCAACACCACCTTCAGTTTTTCATTTTCCCAAAAGAAATCACTATCCTCATGAAATACTCTTCTCCTCACCCTACCTCAGTCTCATTCCCAGTTTTATCTTTCTTGTCTGTAAGTTTACTCTAGGCACCTCATAAAAGTGGAATTTCTGTGGAGTATTTACAAACAATTGGAGGCACTTAAATGATCAAAACCTGTACTCTTCATGACCTCCATTTGATATTATATATAAAACAATATGTAAGGGCTCTGAGGAATAAATATCAACAATATTGGGACCAGAGCAGTGGTGCAAGTGGTAGGGCATTTGCCTTGCACATACTAACCTAGAATGGACAACTGGTTGATCCCCTGCATCCCATATGGTCCTTCAAGCCAGGAGC
>PVKC010051952.1:0-10353 GCA_004027635.1 Crocidura indochinensis | reverse complement strand
AGATCTTTTAAATGAGACCTTCGAATCAGAAAGAAAGTAGGGATATCTTACAGAAATTCAGTGAATTGAACACCTCACCAAGAATAACTCTATCCAGCCAGATTATCATTCAGTTTTGAAGGAATGTTAAGAGAGCTTCATGGAAAGACAATAGTTAGGGGAATTTATAACTTTGAATCCAGTTTTGCTAGGTCTTTGCTGAAAAGTGTCTTTAAAGGGCAGGACAAACTTCCCAGCGTGTGTTATTGACTATGGCAGTCACTAATAGTACATACGGTAGTTGCCCTTTGCTAGAGTTAGAAAGGCATGTTTTATTTACGCCAAGCTTATATAGTGTGATTTAGCTTGCTAAATGGTTTTACACATTTTTAATAATAAATTAATATCTCATTCATAGTGGTTAGCATCACATATCAGTTAATTATCACAAATCGACGTAATGATTTATTTTCTGATAATTCCATTTGACATTTGTTTTAAGTTTTGTTGAAACAAGTATTATGAAGTAAATTTGTTATATGTTCGTTCACGAGGCATGCAGGGAGGATGAGTGGGAACCTGGGGGATATGGTAGTATCACTCCATCCCCTTAGTCTTTATTTCTTTGGCTTTTTTATCTGAGACTGTTCGATGCATTTGCAGTGCTGACTTAGCGAACAAAATGTTACTTGTCAGTAAAGCTTAGTGCTGCAGCATTGAATATGAATGATAACTAAACTGGAAGAAATATTCTTATTTGGATGACTAACTCCTTGTGGCGGATATATCATACCAGTCCCTTCTAGTCTTTAGAGTTTAGGTTGAAAGGTCTGCCTGATTTTTGTTTGTTTTAGGTTTTTTTGGTCACATTGGATGCTAACTAGGGAGCTATATATGGCTCTGTGCTCAAGGTTCCTTCCTGGTGGTGTTTAGGGAACCATAGGCAGTTTGTGGGAAGGAAGTGGAGTTATCCACATGCAAAACACCACTCTACTACCTTTATGGCTCCTACTGTGGTTTTTAATGGGAGATCTCTTAGAGGTAATTTTTGGCTTTGCTCTTGCTACACTCCTCAAGATAGTAGCTCTGTTATTGGTTGTTACTACTTTTAAAATTTTTGCCTTATTTTTAGTTTTTATTTTAGACACTGTCATTTACAATACTGCTAATGATAGGGGTTTTGTGCAGGCAGTGTTTCCACACCACACCCTCCACCCGAGTTTTCCTTCATCTTGCCATTTTGATTATAATGTCCCTTGGTGTTTTTCTGTTAGGGTTTATTCTTCTTGGGACGCTTGGCTTCCTGGGTCTGTTGGTGCAAATTGATGCTCAGATTGGAGAAACTTTACTTTTTCTCATCAAAACATCCCCCCCTCCCTTTTTTTTTTTTTACTTTCCCTCTGATCTACTATAGCTTATCTATTGTTTTTCCCCAGTCTGTCCTATCATGTTTCTTATAATTTTTTCACTGTTAAAATAGTTTTTTCTTCTTTTGCTCTTTTTGGATAATGTCTTGCTTTTTATATTAGCATGTTGAATCATTTCTCTGCTTCTGTCATTTCTTACCATGCATAATTATCATGCTCAGTAATTTCTGATCAAAGTGTTTTTTTTTCATACTTTCTCTGCTGTGTTTCTTTATTGTTTATTTCAGTTCTGTGAACAACCTAATCACTAGTACTCCTCAGGAAGATTAGAAAGTTTTCGTTTTGGTTGGTGGTGGAGAGTTGCTTAGAGTTGCTTTTATCTTCATCCATTAATGCAGTTTTCTTTTACTTCTTTATTATGCCTAACCCTTGAAATTCTGGTCTGGGAAGGAGGCTCCTTCTTCCTTACTGTTAAATTTGGAGCAGTGGCACTGCTGATTCTTTTTCCTTCATTTGGGGCCTGGGTAGCTTGCTATTTGTCTAGAGTGAGGCTTACAGGAACTATTTATGATGATGAAGGGCATGCAGCTAGTTTTCAGGTTGTTTATCTCTGTAACCTGGCACTGTCTTGAAGTTGAATGTCCCTTGTGGGGTGACTGGTTGTAGATGCCTGTACATGGGTTACTCCTGGCTCTGCGTTCAGAAATTACTATTGGTAGGCTACTGGGGACCATGTGGGATGCCAGGGGA
Source organism: Crocidura indochinensis (assembly GCA_004027635.1). Classification (NCBI taxonomy): domain Eukaryota; kingdom Metazoa; phylum Chordata; class Mammalia; order Eulipotyphla; family Soricidae; genus Crocidura; species Crocidura indochinensis. Next base: position 8,257 of record PVKC010051952.1, on the reverse strand, counting down.
TTGAACCTGGGTTGACCAAGTACTAAGCAAATGCCCTCTCCCATGTGCTATCATTCTGGCCCCATGTTTAATTGATATTTCTTTAGCATCTTTTGATTTAGAACCTTTTAAGAGATTCTTTTAAGGATAGCGTGGATTTATGTCTTGGGGAGTTAGATTGTACAGTTTCACAGACTTAGGTCTTTGTTCTGACATGTTTTATCTCCTTTATCTGCTGAAAAGATATTAATAGTATTTTCTCACAGTACTATATACATTTATAGCTACTTTTTTGATTTTTGGGCCACATCTGGCAAAGCTCAGGGATCTATTTCTTTGTTTGTTTTGTTTTTGGGCCACACTCAGTGATATCAGGAGTTACTCCTGGCTCTGTGCTCAGAAATTGATCCTTGCTTGGAGGACCATATGGGACCCCAGGGGATCCAACTGCAGTTTGTCCTGGGTCAGCCCTGTGCAAGGCAAACACCCTACCACTGTGCCACTGCTCCAGCCGCAAAACATTTCTCTTTTTTAAAAAAATTGTTAAAAGACCAGTATTTCTGACTCTGCACTCAGGAAATAAACCTGGCAGTGGTTGTGGGGGACCATATGGGATGCTAGGGATGGAACCCAGGTTGGCTGCGTGCAAAAGAAACCCTCTAATTGCTATCCTATCTTTCCAACCTCAAATAATGGCACATTTGAAATACGTAGAGTAAGTCTTTACCTGTATATTTTTTTGCTATATAAATGGGCAGGAAAGAAATTGAATAGAAGATATGCCTGGCCTCCTATACTGCAGATTTTTCTAACACCTTTTATCCCCTTATTTTGAGGGGTATGCCAGTTATCAGAGAAGACTGTCATGATCAGGTATATATTTTTATTGTTTTATTTTTTGTTTTTGTATTTTTGGTTTTATTATTTTTAATTTATTTTTATTGTTTGGTTTTGGGACCAAACCCAGTGGCACTCAGCAGTTACTCCTGGCTCTATGCTTAGAAATGATCCTGCCAGGTTCCAGGGTCTGATATGGTATGCAAGGCAAACACCCTACCTGTTGTGCTATTACTTCGACCCAGGTATATATACACATACACTGTTTTTGAGTGGTGGTGATGGAACCACACTTGGTGATGCTCGGGTAACTCCTGGCTATGCGCTCAGAAACTGTTCCTGGTACGGGCTGTAGTGATGATGCTGGGATTCGAACTGGGGACTGTCTTGTTGGCTGTGTGCAAGGCAATGCCTTACCACTGTGCTATCGCTCCAGCCTGTTTTGGACCCTTTTTACTATTAAGTGTGTGACTATAATTTTGAAAGACTGCTCTCTCTCACCCTGTACTTTCGCCTTCCCACCATTTTTAATTATTTTATTTTTGGGGGGCCACACTCCCTGTTGAGGGTTCAGGGATCAGTTAGGACAGGTTTCAAGGTATCATATGGAGTAACAGTTGTCTGGATCTGGTTCTGTTGTATGTGAGGCAAGTGCCATAACCCCTATATATTCTCTCCGACCTCTTTTTCTTTCAGTTTTTAGATGAATAAAACATTGCCAGAAATATGTATAGATACTTCCACCCATCAGCATATTTTAATTCTCTAAACTCATTAACATTTTCATGGTAGTTGTTAGTGTAGTTACTTTACTTTTTTTGGTTTTTGGGCCACACCCTGTGACGTTCAGGGGTTCTCCTGACTATGGCTCAGAAATCACTCCTGACTTGGGGGTATAGAATCGCAGTCTATCCTAGGTCACTGCATGCAAGGCAAATGCCCTACTGCTTGTGCCCCCAAATAGTTCTCTTTTTAAAAAATTGTATTTAGAAAAATTATTTTTAGCTGTTAACACAAAAATAGATTGGCAGGGAAGTAGCTTTGTAGTAAGTGTCCCAGCAATACATGCAGACTCATCTGGGTTTGGGAAACCCAGATGGGGTGCTGGGGATTGAATCTGGGTTGACAGCATGCAAGGCAAATGCCCTACCCTCTGTACTATCCTGTGCCTGAGCAGGTTTGCATATTCAGTCCCTAGGAATCCCTCAACCCGGTTTTGTATTGAGTATTGCCCAGACTGGTCCCTGATTCAGATGAACGATGCTGGGGTGGGCCCCTTGAAAAAGGGTAGTAAAAACTGTTGGTTCTCTTTAGTTTCTGTGATGGGTGCTTCTGAAGATCAAAACAACACGTGACTATAGCTAACTGTAGTTGCCTAGTTATAGGCATTTAATAAATGTCAGTGAACTCTGTTTCATATTAAGGTGGAGTGCAGAATCAGATCATCTGAGTGAGTCAGGAGGGGTTGGGGTGGAGAAGGGGCGGAGCACTACTGTCGAAGGTGCAGGATTTGTTGCACAAGTATTGAAACACAGAATTATGGAGAAATAAGGTATGTTATACTAGTAGAAAGAAGCTATCAAGAGAGCTTAACAAATATCTTTATCGGCACGCTTATAGGTTAATAGTGGGACTATTTGTGGACAGAGGGTGGTGATTTTTGAGCTTATACAAATGACAGAGTGCTATTATCTCATTGCCATGTTTTTACTTTCATATTTAAAAAAATAAATGATTGTGTTCTTAGGAGATGTCAGTGTTGGTAAATGAATTGTTTTACTTATTATATCTTTAAGTTAAAAAGAATTTTTGATTCTTTCAAAAGAGGTCTCCAAGAGTGTCAAAGTGTTGGTTTTGATATAATAAGGAACAAGGAAATAGGTTATTCATACAAGTATTACAGGAAACTAGCATGTATAAAATACTTTGCTGGTGTCTTTATTTTTTCTATAATTTTCCATACTTGTTTTTCTCTTTCAGAAACATTTAAATGATTAAATGTTTCAAAAATAATTCAGTTTGATAATTGAAATTGCATTTAAATGTTTTCTTTTTCAAAATTGTATAGGTTAAATATTTCTGTAGACATTAGATCTTAACATATTAAATCTTAAATACTCTTAAAGAAAAGAGCAATATTGAGAATAAAATTATGCTTTTATTGCTATTTTGGAAGGGATTAAAGGTTGTACTGGTAAACTACCAACATTTCCCCTCTAATTCTAACATTTTTTTGTGCTGCTGGGGACTGAACCCAGAGATAATAAATCGAGCAGTGAGCCACATCCCCAACACTGCTGATTCGTTTTACAACTCTTCATAATCGTTGGTCTCATTAAAAAGTAATTGTTATCCTGGGTTTCAGCACACACAAAAAAAGTAATTGTTAGTTGTTATTTGCAAGAAGGAAATGACCATTTTGTTTCATAGGAGCTTTATTTAGAATCTCTTGCTTTATGATAACTTACAAATAAACCTTTGTGGTAATTATTATGTTCTTTATATTAGAAGAGTGTTTCATGATTGATTTACCTTTCTTTAGTTGCAAACTGAGAAAAGAACATATTTTCTCCTAGGTAACAAAATACTAATTGATTGGCAGCTATTGGAAATTACAATAAAATAATAGTTGGTGTAATGTCAGAGTTGCATGTAATTACTTACAATGCATCACAGTACATTTCTGTTTTTTATCCTGAATTGTTCACTTATATTCTATGTAATTTTTTTTCAAAAATTATTCTGAGCTGTAAAATAGTTACTTATATAACTAGTTCAGTACATAAAGATACTTATAGGGATTTAGATTTAGTAATTTGTTATTAGGTAGCTAAGATCTTTGAACTTTTTAGAATATTGTGAATTGCATTATTTGCAAGTAATAATATGTAGTTATTCTAGATAATAAGCACTGAGTATTATTGTGGGCATGCCAAATTGTTTTCTAGAAAATAAAATGTATCATATATATGGAAATGAAATTCAAAATATTATAGAGATCTGTACTCTGAAAGGTATTTCATTCTTTTTTATAATCTTATCACATCCTCCTCCTACCTTTAGGAAGCTAGTAGAATCCTTTACATAATGACTTTATTTTTCATAATGACTTTTTATAGAAAATGTTTGAAATGGAATTCTTGTACATTTATTTGTTCTCTATATTCCAATATAACTTTATAAATATATTAGTTGGAGATAAAATACATATGTGAACGTTATATATATATTTATCCCTTTTGTATCATGTCTATCACAAAATGAAATTCAAGATTCTACATAAATGTTGTTTATTTTTATCTGGACTGATTTGGAAAGTTAAATTCTCATTTTCCTTCCTGAGAAGCTAGAGAGAAAGTACAGCTGGTGGGGCACTTCCTGTGCACATAGCCAACCTGGGTTTAGTCCTAAATTCCCTGCCAGCACTTACCCCGGGGCACAGCCAAAAATAAGCCCTGGCATCACCTGATGTGGTCCAAAAAACAAACAACCATCAACAGCAAGAAAACCTGCCCCCTCCCCCCCCAAAAAAAAAACCCCTTTAATTTCGGTATTTTGAATTGGAGAAATATTTTAAGGTAAGAAAACTTGAGTGTTGGAGCCCGAACTTCTGGTTTTGCCCTTAGAGCAGCACTCATCCATAGCCTTGTGGAATCTAACCATTTTTTATGAGAGTGTGTTCTGTTTAGGTCTTGGTAAATATTTATTCTAATTCTCATTTTTTTTGTAGTTCTTTTTGTTTGTTTGTTTGTTTGTTTTTGCTTTTTGGATCACAACCAGCAGCACTGAGGGGTTACTCCTGGCTCTGTGCTCAGAAGTCGCTCCTGGCAGGCTCGGGGGACCATATGGGATGCCACGACTTGAACCACCGTCCTTCTGCATGCAAGGCAAAACACCTTACCTCCAGACTATCTCTCTGGCCCCATTATTTTTATAGTTCTTAACCTTAAAAATTACCTCATCCTGGGCTGAAAGTACAGAACTAAGATTGACCTAGTATGAAAAATGTGATAATTTAAAATGATTATTTTTGTTTCGTTCCCGGTTGCACCCTGTGTGTAGGAGCCACTGCTGGTAGGATTCAGGGGCCCAAATCTAGTGTGGTCCTGTGGTCATGTACACACCTGTTCTCTACTTGCTATGCTTTCTGGCCCGCACAAAGATATTTTAAATTAATTTCTTTTTTAAATTAATTTCAATTAGCATGTTGAGATATATTTTTTTCCTTCAAATTTAAAATAAATTGAGGTATCATGGTTTACAGTAGAATGAAAATTAGTTGGTTCCTCCTGGCTCTGCACTCAAAAATTGCTCCTGTCATGCTTGGGGGACCATATGGGATTCCAGGGATCGAAATTGGGTTAGCCGTGTGCAAGGCATACAAACGCTCTACCTGCTGTGTTATCGCTCTGGTCTCTGAACATTCAGGACACTGCTGTATACTCCCATCCCACCTCCATTGTTTCAGTATTGATGCTCACCATTTTTCAAGTTCACTGCCCTCAGCCCTCCAGACTCAGGTTTCAGTTCTGTTGGGAGTATCTCATTGTTCACCAGCCAATGGAAAAACACATTCTTAATTTTTGTGTTTTTTGTTGTTTGTTTGGGCCACGTGTGCTGATGCTCAGGGGTTATTCTTGGCTATGTGCTCAGAAATTGCTCCTGGCTCAGGGGACCATATGGGATGTCAGGGATTGAACTTAGGTTCATTTTGTGTCAACTTCATGGAAGGCACATTCTTTATTGCTTAAAGAATAAGGGTAAAATTTAGAAGAGTACTTTATGTAGTTCTTTTCCCACTTAACTTCCATGACTTCTATTAACGTTCTTGTATTAGAAATGTAAAGGAGTAGGTTGTTATTGATAATGAATGTATATCATTTCCTCCTGTCTTTCCTAGTTGTGCTTTTGTTAAATGGGGAAAGAGCAATTGAAATAGGGAGAGGGTCATTGTCCAAATTGGACACATAGTATTTTTGCGGAGAGCAGCCTGTTTGGGGGAAAATAACTTAGCTTTCAAAATAGTCCTGCTACTTTATAGCTCTCATTTTTCCTAGATGAATTTTGAAACATTGGCACTCAGAATGTATGTACTGATTTCATATTAAGGAATTTTCTCCTGTACATTACCTTATGTTAAACTTTTGGGAACAGGTTTTTTTTTTTTTGGTTTTGGGGCCACACCCAGTGACGCTCAGGGGTTACTCCTGGCTATGCGCTCAGAAGTCACTCCTGGCAGGCACGGGGGACCATATGGGAACCGGGGGATCGAACCGTGGTCCGTTCTAGGCAAGGCAGCAGGCACCTTACCTCCTGCGCCACCTCCCGGCTCCCGGGAACAGGTTTTTGAAGCATCCAATTTAATCATAGTAAGGAATATCTAATGACTTGAGGCAGTTTCTTCCTTATACACTACTATTTATATTCTCCCTAATCAACTTTTGTACCATATAAACTGTATTTCAGTTTCGAGCTTAAACTTTTAAATATAAATATAGACTTAGTTAAAGCTAACATAGTGGGCATGTACAAGCTCACATTTAATAATCCTTTTCATGCAGTAATATCTATTCTAATTTTCTGTTTCTGTAAAATATGAATATTGTCACACCTTCTGAAACTCTGAGTCTTAAATTTGGAATAATTATATAGGGTATGTATTTAATTAGCATAAGGAAAATTGTATTTGCTTAGGAGTTTGGTGATTTGATCATTTTTGTTTTGAAAGATACAAAGAAGCCCTTACCGTAGACTGGTTTTTTTTTGTATTCATTGTGACCTTTGATATATGATGTAGGAGTTACTTGAGCTCTACTTTTAGATGTTGACAGTGCTCTCACTTGATTAGATAACCAAATTATTACATAAATTATTGCACAAAGGGAATTGATTTGTACATTTAGTTGATATTTTTAATTCTGTTTTTAGTGCAATTAGATTTGATATTGATTCCTTAGTAGATGAATATCTTCCAATCATTTCATATTCCCTTTATTAGCTTATATTTTTGGTCTTCCATTGCTACCTCTCACTTCTCTAAAACAATAAACTTCATTTTTATCTGTATATGGAAATTACCCATGTTGTATTTTTTCTTGACTAGTTCTCTAATAATATCATGTAGTGCAGGCTTTTCTTATTTATAGAATGAAATTCAGTTTTTCTGAGATTTCTTTGTTTAATAATTGGGACTCTTTAAGTGAAGATTCAGTCCCTTGAACTAATTTTAGAGTTAGGAAGGTGGAATTATAGAAAATAGCTTTGCAACAATGTTTTAGTCATTAATTTTTTGCAGTGCTTTAGTGGATTGAATTTAACCATGCAGGGCATGTGTTCTATCACTGAGCCAAATCCTTGACCCTACAGTATAATAGATATATTTCATTTTCACACCCGGCAGCACTCAGGGGTTCCTCCTGGCTCTTTGCCAGAAATCGCCCCTGGCAGGCACAGGGGATCATATGGGGTACTGGGATTCAAACCATTGTCCTGCATGCAAGACAGACGCCTTACCTCCATGCTATCTCTCCGGCCCCATAAATTTCATTTTCTGGTTGATTGGGTAGTAGAAAAAGCTAGAAGCAAGAATGAAGCTTTATTATAGATATGTTCCTTGATTGGTTGGTTTTTGGGCCACACCCTGTGGCACTCAGGTTACTTCTGGCTTTGTGCTTAGAAATTTGCGTATGATATCCTTTCGCATGGACCAATCTAATCTCTGTTTCTTCCCAATTTCAGTCTATGTGCTGCTAAAGCAAACATGGGAAGCCTTATTAACATGTCCTAAGTACCCATAAAATTGATTTAAGCATTTGCCAAGAAAGTAATTTGTACTCTGTACTCAAGATTTAGGGAACCTTAGAAATTCGTTCTTCTGTGCAAATACAGAATCATTAAATCTAAGTTATACTTAATGGATTTTTTTGTTTTGTTTTGTTTTTTGGTTTTTGGGTCACATCTGGCAGGGCTCAGGGGTTACTCCTGACTCTATGCTCAGAAATTGCCCCTGGCAGGCACGGGGGACCATATGGGATGCTGAGATTTGAATCACCGACCTTCTGCATGAGAGGCAAACACCTTACCTCCATGCTATCTCTCCAGTCCCCAGTTAATGGAATTTCATTGCACCATACTTATAGAAAGAATTGATTTTTTTTTATATTGGGTTTTCAGTCCTTAAACATAGCATAATCCTTTTCTTGTCTTTAATGTCTTTCATTAAAATTTCTTCTTTTTGAGGGGCTACAACTAGTTGTGCTGCTCCCACCTCATTGCTTTGGCAGGGCATTGTGGTTTCTAGGCTCAAACTTGGGCCTCTTGTATGTACTCTGAAACTATCTAGCCCCAGATTTCCTATTATTTTTAAGCAAGTTTGCATATCTTCTCTGATAACTAGTTCTTTAATCAAAATGAACCGAAATCTGAATGCTGCTAACTTTTG
>PVKC010051951.1:0-10337 GCA_004027635.1 Crocidura indochinensis | reverse complement strand
TCCTTGAGAAAGATAATCTAAAATAAATCAAATTATTGTATATTTTAGCTATGCTAAATGTATGGGACTTCGGAAAGCAGCTTTCATATCTTCAAAGCAAATGGTAGTAAATTTAGTCAAGTTTAAAGACGTATTTTCTATAGAAGTCTATCTTCTTTTTCAAATTTCTTAAATGACTATCTGAGATGGGAGGTTTTTTTGTTTTTGTTTTTGTTTTTTTTTTTTTTTTGCTTACTTTGGACCTCAATAATAATAATAAAAATTCGTTCAGTCCTAATTCCAAGCACAGGTATTTGGGCAAGGTACACAGATGAGGTAATGTCTTTAAGAAATGAGTTCTTAAGTCACCAATTTTTACTAAACATCTATCTTGTCTTCCTTTAGCAAGTTCAAGCTCTAAAAAATTCAATCACCGTCCTTTCTTAGTCTGAGAGTAGAAGTATAATGCTTTAGTCATGTAACTCATACTGAAAAGAAATTTCTATGTTTTTGGCTATGATCTCTGACAACTACATTATCTCTAGTATGAGAAGCTTTTCCTTGGTATAACAACCTTGTAGAAGAACTGTTATGAAAAAAGGGCCCTCTAAATTCTGCCATTGGAAAAAAATTACTTTCTATTAGAGACTCGACTATTCATGTATCTTTTCTTTATAATTGTGCTACAAAACATTTTGTATTTTTATTAAGTCTATAAATAGTGAAAATTGAAAGGCATTATTTTAATATAAATTCCTTTTATAATTTTATTTCCAACATAACACAGTCCAGTGTTCACAGGAGCTGGTCTAGGAGTGCTATTAGTTGTATGTGATGATTTTTTTCCTTGTCTAGCATACAAAAACTGCAAAGACATTGTGATTTTGTGATTCTGAATTCTTTCTCAATTTTATAGTTAAGCTTAAATGGATTATCTTAGCTATAAATTTTGTATAAATATAAATTCAAATGGATAATAAAATTATTTTGGTCATCTCTGAACTTACTGTTTCTTTTACATCAAAAATTAAATATTTTCCTTTTGTGACTGTTTACATTCACATTGTAGATTAATATAATACATTTAAGAAAAATGTCATGGGCAGAGCTTATGCAAGAGATAGTCAATCTTTTAAAGTATCTAAAGGTCCTTCCGAGAAATTTTTTCTTGAAATATCAATGGGATTTTATAAAATATCTACAACAATATATGCAGCAGATATTTTTATTTCCATAAAAAATAGTTCATACAGTGCTGGAGTGATAACACAGTGGTAGGGCATTTACCTTGCAAGCAGCTGACCCTGGATGAATCCAAGTTTGATTCTAGGAATTCCATATAATTCTTCTGAGCCTGCCAGAAAAAAATTTTGAGTACAGAGTCAGGAGTAACACCTGAACACCACCAGTTGTGACTTAAACTTCCAAATGTAATTTATATTAAGGTTCATATCATTTAAAGTTAAATACTTGTATTTAAACTTGGACAATACAAATGTAAAATAAACATGAAAGACTCTCCCTATTTTTCACAATACTTTGAAACAGTCTATATAAAGTGAGAAAAATTTAAAATTCAGAATTTAATATTTTCTACAAGTCTGATTAACAAAATAAGTGATTGTAAAGATAATTAAAACTATCTTAGTACTAATCAAACAAAATTCAAAGTTATTTTAATTATAATTTGAAGTGCAGTTAGAGAAATACCTACGCGCACAACTATCATGACAATGTTAATGAGTGAAAGAAGTAGAATGCCTGTTTCAAATACAGTCAGGAGATGGGGAAGGTGGGGAGTGGGTGGTGGGAATGATATTGGTGGTGGGAATGTTGCACTGGCAAAGGAGGGGGTGCTCTTTTTATGATTGAAACCAACTACAATCATGTTTGTAATCATGGTACTTAAATATATTAATAAAAAATAAAATATTTTTATTTCAAAGAAGTCTGAATTGTTGCAGCATAAAAAAAAAAACAAAATAAAACAAATGCTTTGAAACTGTTTAATTATATTGCACTGTTTATATGACCTTGCTAATCCTATTTTTTTTGAGGGGGCTCACACCTGGCAGTGCTCATGCGTTACTACTGGCTCTAGCTCAGAAATCACTCATGGCAGGCGCGGGGAACCATATGGGATGCCAGGATTCAAACCATCGTCCTTCTGCATGCAAGGCAAACACCCTATCTCCATGTTATCTCTCTGACTCCTAACCCTATTTTTCATAGTATTCTATGACTAATATGGAAAGAATACCTCAGTCTAATGTAAACTACTTGGGATGATAGATTTTCTTCACCTCTATTTCAGGTGTCAGTAAAATGAAATGCCTTCTGCTACAGGTAGTTTAAGAATTGTATATATCTCCTATTTGTAAACTGTACTTGTTCAGCATCATTTATGTTTATACATTAGAATATTTAAAATGATAATTTACTATGAAAGTCAAATTTATAACATTTTCATATGTTAGTAATAGTATTACTATTTTGTTTGGGGGTATCTCTGGAGGTGCTCTGGGCTTACTCCTGCTCATTGTATTTTGGATTTTGTTTTTTTATGTTCCATCACAGCTGTGCTCAGGGTTGTGCTCAGCCAGAGCATACTCCTGGTTCTGTTCTTGGGGATCACTCCTGCCTCACTCTAGAGACTATAGGAAATGCTGAACCTGGTTCAGCTGTCTACCATATACACTGTACAATTGCTCTGGCATCCTAACTCTTTTTTGATATTTATTTATAATTAACCCACAAATAGAAAATATCTGTAAGAATGTTAGCTATTTAATAGGTTCATATGCAGAATAGAGTCCGTGTTCACTATTTAATACCGGTAATCCCAATTTTCATGTGGTGAAAAATATTTGCCTTCTATTTAATAGAAATAAATCTATCAGGTTAGAGAGCTAGTGAAGTTTAGAAGTTAAAGCACTTGCCTTGTACATGGATGTTGAGAGATTACCTATGCAGTGGTCTGCAGGCTCTTCTGTGTGCCGGGCGGCCGCTCCAGGAGTCAGAACTCTACTCTGAGCCTCTGTCAGTGCGGGCCCTGTGTGGCTCTCAAAATAAATATCAATTATGGTTTTGACGAGATTTGTCTCAGTTGAAAAAAAAAGGTTGCCCACTACTATGGTATAGGATCCTGAGTGATTCGAAGAACAAAACTGAAAGGAACGGCCAAGTGTGTCCTGAAAAAGTGGAGAATTGGGAGCTGCTTCAGTGAGATGGCTCATTTATTGTAGAAGAGGTTAAGTTCCGTATAGAGAGGCATGGCCAAGAAGATGCATAGTTTTGCTCCCTCATCGGAAGTTTAAACAAAAGGAAGTGAAGGACATTATTGGTCACAAGACATCACAAGGTGACTTTTGTGAACTATGCAGTCTGTTCAGTGGCTTAGGGAAAACAGGTTATGGGCTCAGATTTCAGAAGGCCAGCTGAGCCATTCTGATAAGCGCTCATCTTCCCTTCTTGGCATGGCCTCTCCAACCCAGCTGATTGTTGAGACTCCTTTTTGGGGGAACCTGTAGAGAATCAGCTTAATAGGGGCCTTTACTGATCTCCCTAGGTGCAGGTGTCCTGTAAGCCCCCCGAAGGGGCCCGGCCAGCGGGAAGTCGATGAGAGGCTCACAGACAGCCGCACCTTTATTTTGCGAGGCTCAGATCACACCACACCTGTAAGAAATCTGAGAGGTTAATAGATAAATGGCCTAAGACGAAAAACCGATCAAAGACACTTTTAATGTGGACTGCGTCCTCTTTTATAGACAGGGTAAAGAGGGGTAGGCAAACGGTAATGTCAATCATTCTTTTGGTATAAGCACAGCACAGGTTGGGTGAAACAAAGAAAGTAACATCATTTCCCAAATATGGAAAGTGGACAGTGAGGCAGGGGGCGAGATAACTTGCAAGTCAGTTTCCATGGAGACATCTTGTGACCCTGGGAGGGGTCTGTTCGACCACATTTCTGAGCTCTTAACAGATTTATGGTGGGGCAATTTCTTAAGAAGTAACTTTGTAACACCAATGCTATAGAGAACAAGAATGCAGACCTTGTTGATTCAAGCAAATGGGCAAGGGGAGTATAACTTTATTCGGGGGAGTGGTATCAGGCTTTGCCCTTCTCCTCAGGGCTATGAAGTTAAGAAGTTTTTTATTATCTATTGGGCTGCTGTCTTCCTGCTAGCTCAGAGGCCTTGTGGCGAAACAACACATAGGAAGCTTGCAGATGCAAACTGGAAAATGGCAGAGAGACCATAGCAATATGGCCTCTGTCAGGTCATGGTAACCAATACCTAGGCGGCTGTCTTGTCCTGCTTTCCTAAACTCAGCTACACAGGCCTATCATGGTGTATTTCAAGAGCATTAGCAGATGCGAACCTGAGCCAGAGGCAGAAACACACCCTAAAAACCGAGGAGAATGTGATCCTAACCACCTCCTCCAACCTCAAATTAAAAGGGATCTTTGTACATGTTGGTAGGATGTCAGAAAATATGGCTTTTTTTAAGGTTCTTCAAATATTAAAAATGGAGCTATTAATAATTCAGCAATCTCATTCATGGTTTTATCAAAAGAATTGAAATAAGTATGCTCAAAGTATATATGCGTGTTCATTCCAGTATTATTCACAGAAAATAACAAGAAATGGAAATAGCTTGAGTCTGACTCTATCTATGGGTGTATAAAAGAGGCAAGTTTGTCTATACCATGTCTATTATTCAGAAGTAATAAGTGAAGCCTGCCATTAGAAACGTCATAGAATTAGGGGCCAGAACAATGGCACAAGCTGTAAGGTGTCTGCTTGCTTGTGCTAGCCTATGATGGACTGTGGTTTGATCCCTCAGAGTCCCAAATGGTCCCCCAAGCCAGGAACAATTTCTGAGCTCATAGCTAGGAATAACCCCTGAGCATCACTGTGTGTGGCCCAAAAACCAAAAAATAAAAAATAAATGTCATAGAATTAATCTGAAGGCCAAGTGAGATAAGCTAGATAAAAAAAAGACAAATACTGTCTGATGTTATTTGAGTGGAATCTAAAAAATAAATATTGAATTGGAAAAGCAGAGAAAAGTGTATTGGCCATTAGAAATTAGAGAAATGAAATATAGGAATATGTTATTTAAGAGTACCAATTATTGGCCTAATAGTCATAAATTTCAAAGTTGCTGAAATTGAATTTTAACTGTTATTAAACAAAAATAAGCTGACAACTAGGTTAGGTGATAAAGATCTTATCTAATGTTTATGGCAAAAAATTGCAATATAGAATTGTATCAAATGATATTGTAAATCTAAAACTTATGCAATATCATATTCTAATCATTTATATAAAATAACATGTCTATAAAATAAAATTAAAATAAATTTAGTCTCTCTCTCTCTCTCTCTCTCTCTCTCTCTCAAGGGAGGAAAAACCAGTGGCTCTAGGAACTACTCTTTTACCACTAGAGGATCAAGAAAAGCCTGGAACTAAACCAGATCTCCTACATATAAATAAGTAGTTTAGCCTCTTGTGTTGATTCTGTGCTCTGCCTTTCTCTCTTTCAAGTGCCCTACTCTGCTATATATTTTTTAAACCTGATTGATTGATTCATTGGGTTTGGGGCCACACTCAATGACGCTCAGGTTTACCCCTGGCTCTGCATTCAGAAATCACCCCTGGCTGATTAGGGGTTCATATAGGATGCTTGCAGTTGAACCGGGTCCCTCCTGGGCTGACTGTATGCAAGGCAAATACCCTACCGCTGTGCTCTGGCCCCTCTGTTAGAATCTTTAACTTTATATTGGGAGAGCGAGTACGGTCCAGTTATCCAAAGATACTACTTTTTTTTCACTTTAAATGTGGAAAATTTTATAACTCAGGAGCAACACTGTCTTATTGATGGAGTACCTGAAAACTTATTAGAAAAGGCACATTCAATGGTTCATTGTGTGCCCTAATTCACTTGGAGCAGTTTCCATTCTGAAATGTCATGTACTTGTGAATAAGAAACATCCAAATATTATATGGGGAAAAAAGCCAAAGGCCAAATACACTCCTTGGTTTTGTTTCTGCTGATCTTGACATTTTTTTTCACATTTTATTTTCAAAACAAGTGATCTTTGAGAACAGAAAACTATTTGTAAGTTAAGAAAAGCTTGTTAGAAATTTAGAAGGGGGGGCAGAAGCAATAGCACAGTGGTTAGGGTGTTTGCCTTGCACACTGTCAACCCAGGGTATTCCTGGGTTTGATCCCTGGCATCCCACCTGGTATCTGGGCCTGCCAAGAATAATTTCTGAGTGCAGAACCAGGAGAAACACCTGAACACCATTGGGTGTGGTTAAAAAATAAAAAAAGAAAATATATAAAAAAGATCACTTTCCTTGTTAAAATACTACTGTGCACATAGATAAATGACTATTAAAATTATGACTTTGTTCCTATATTGACTGTTGCTTTCATCAGCAAGTTCTCATTAAAGAATGGAAAATTTTTTCAATTCTAGTGATAGCATAGTGTGGACTGGTTTGCTGATGTTTTATTAATTTGGAAAATATAACTAATTTTGAGGCAAATAAATCTATACTTCCTTTTTATAAAGCTCTTTATTATTAAATACAATATCTAAAATTGAAAATAGGTCAAATTGAAGAAAGGGCTTAGAGGAAAACATGAACAGGTTACAAAGTTCTCTGCACTTTTGGGGGGATATATCTAGTTGTAATCAGGGCTTACTAATAGGTAAGCACTCAGAAATCATTTCTGGTGAGCTTTGGGGACCATATAGAATGTCAGTCATGGAACCAGGGTTGGCTATATGCAAGGTAAGCTCCTTACAAACTGTACCATCTCTCTGACCCCATGTTATCTATACTTTTAAAAATATGTTTTCTTGACATTTAGAAGTAATTCTAAGAAAAATTATGTTCCCAGTAACTAAAGCATTAGGTATCTTTCTTATTAAACAAATGGAGTGTCTGTACTCCATATACTATATTCATATATAGTTTATGGAAGATTGTTAGCCTTATATTAGGATAGTAAATATAGTCCAGCTATCAAAAAGAAGTTTCTATTTTTATACTACCTTTGTATATATAATAATAAAATAATTGACATACAAATAGCTATACTGGGAAATATTGTGTATAAGTTTACAATTAAAAGCTATAAAATATATTTGTCCTTGAAAGCACAAATGGAAAAACATGATTATGATTGAATTTCATTTCATAGATTCCCTAGAATAACAGTTTTGATTTGTTTTATTAACAAAACAACTAGTTGTTAATATGATGCTAATATTCTAGATAAGACTTTGATACTGCTTTTTAATTTTACTTTTTGAGTAAGAATCAGGAGAGTTTGGGTGACATCTGGCAGTGCTAAGGGCTTTCTCTTGTCTCTCTGTTGAAGAATCACTTTCCATGGTGCTTGGGGAATAACATTCAGTATCAGATTGAACCACAATTACTATGAAGACAAGCACCTTATACTCTATATTATCTCTCTAGCACCAGTTATTGCTTTATATATCTGCCTAGCAGTCATTATACTGAAATTTAGCATATATATATATATTCTAGAGAAGTACATTTGTGAAACATTTTTAATATTAGATGACAAAAAATACCTGTAGTCTATAATTTCCATATTATAACACATAAAATAGACAGATTGGACATAAAATCAGGAGAGATCAGAATTAAAATTGATGCAGCTATAATATTAGGGCATTCTAGGAGGTAAGTTTGGAAAGTATTATTAAATATATACTATGAAGGAACAATGTGTTTTGATAAAATGGTTGGAAGTGTTTTGATAAAAAAGGTTGGAGGTAGCATAATATTTTGAGCAGCAAAGTAATAATCACATTTATATCATAAAATATTCCCACAGCAGTCTTGTTTAATATAAACAAAATATTTCAGGAATATAAAAGTTTTGTAGTCATTCATATAGGGAATAGTAAAGGACTATATTATTATATAAGTGGGGATAAAGAACAGAAAGGGGATGTTTGCATAGATTAAAACTTTGGTTTTAGTTTATTTCATTCTCTACAGAATTTTCCTTAACCTATTTTTATAAAATGTTACCCTTAAAATAGATTATTTTTCCAATAGCTTGACCAATAACTACATGACATTATGGGGACAAAGTTATAAGAAAATGAAAATATGATTTTTTAAGATGAGTATCACTTGTAGTAGAGTTCTCCCCAACTATATGTCTGAACATTGACCTAGTATAGGTAATTAATAAAGATGTAATATAGGAATTGAAATGATATTTTTGAAGGATTTAATTTTATTTTTACCTTTTCCTTTAAGTTATTACACTAGCACTAGTCTTGCTCACAGGAATACTCTTGAATTTTCAAGAAAAAATTAATGTTTTCTGTATTATATATTATATATTTTAGACATTTACCGATTAGCTTAGAAATTTACCAAAGAAATTTAGACAATCATGCTTATTATCACTATTGATGCATCAGCCAGAGTATAGTTATAGAAGGAGATCAAATTAGGAAAACTTTTTTTATAGATTCCTTTCTCAATTTCCCGTGATATTTGTAATATCTTGTTCATAAATTGAATTAAAAAATACATTTGATTTACTTAAGAACAATGGCGTTTGTAACTTTTTTTTCTTTTGGTTTTGAAATATAATGTAGTTGGACGTAAACTATTTTGTAATTTTTTAAGGATAAATGAAGTTTTCTCATCTTTAACTTCCTCTCTATTATTTTTTATCCACCCCACACTAAGTCAGTTGTTTTTCTCCCTGGTAGTTCTGTAGGTCTCTAGGCTAACAGGAAACTCCTTTGAGCATTTTGCAGTCAAGTAGGCAAAATTGCTGCTCCTTTCTTTTAAAAGGCTTGTTTTGTCCCTTGGGATAGAGTTGAAGTAGGGTGGTGTCAGCTGGCAGACAGAATACAAAGCAAAACCCCCTATTGTTTTTCTCAGATGATCTGGGTGTGTACCTGGCTGCAGAAATGATAATTAGTGGCACACTGCTCTGAATCTATCTCTTTTCCTTTGACTCCTCTTGTATCCTCAAGCCTCCAGTGTATTAGTTCCTATGATATAAGAAATTCCAATTTACAAATACATCTAATTAGCAGTGAATGGACAATGCACAGCATTTATTCTTCTTTATGGTTCTGAATATCCTACTTATGTCCAATAAAGGTTGTTGAAAGACCCTGGTTAGATTTATATATATATATATATATATATATATATATATATATATATATATATATATATATATATATATATATATATATATACACACTTTTTGAGAGTATACAAAAGCAGGACACAATTAATCAAAGCAAATATAAGAAATTAATCAGATATGGAACAGGGAGGTAATAAATTGGATAAAGTGCTTGACACTATGCAGTTAACCTGAGTTCAGGCCCCAGCATTGCAAATGGTCTTCTGCTCACTTCCAGGAGTGGTTTCTGTTTGTTGATACAGGAATAAACCCTTAAAAAACTAGCTGGCTAAACAAACAAACAAACAAACAAAACAGTGGGATAAATGTACTTTTATTTGAAATCAACCTTAATTTTCTTTTAATGGTGCTTAAATATTTTAGATAACTTTTGTAGTATTCTAGCAAAATAGATAAATTTCAGAAGAATTGGAAAATATTTTTAAGCAATAGGACCAAAGAAATTTTGACAGCTGAAACAATATTCATAGATCATAGTTAATGTTTACAGATACTAGTTAAATTTATAACATATTAGACCTGGGAAAAGGTATTGACTAATATTTTCCTTATATTTTGAAGAGTTCTGAATGTCACAGAGAAATTCATTGAATATAAAGTACATAGGCAATCTGTCATTTGTGATCTATATCCTTAAACATTGGCTAATGATTGATATAATCTAAATCATAAAATGTGGATGATTTTTATAGCTTTTTTGACCATTAACATTTAAATGAAATGACAGGTGAATTACATGCTAATGACATAAAGGTTTGTAGCATAAACAGTTGACATCACAAAATCACAATGCCATGGAATATAGAATAGTTTGAATGTTAAAATCTGCATTTTGTGGCCAAAATCATTGTTCCCTACAGGTAATTTTCAGGTTAAAATTAATCAAAGCTTTGAAATAATGGGAATGGCTAATAATAATGTTCACTAAGACACATTAAGTAATCATTTTACAATTATTTAATAATATAAAATAAAATGTTTTCAAGCCAAGAGATTTATCAGAACATATTTTACTTCCAAATTTTAATTTAAGTTATAGTTTGAATATATATAGCGGGGGGCCAGGCAGTGGCGCTGGAGGGAAGGTGCCTGCGTTAACCTAGGACGGACCTCGGTTCGATCCCCCG
>PVKC010051950.1:0-10067 GCA_004027635.1 Crocidura indochinensis | reverse complement strand
AATGGATTACTCCTGGCATGTTCAGATGTTCTAACGGTGAACCTGGAACCAAACCCTCATGATACATGTGAAGAAAAGCTCTATTTTCTTTTTATTGAGATTTATTTGAGGTTCTGTGGTTTACAAGCTGTTACCCGTGCATTCCAACATCTCATCTATCACTAGTGTGCCCATCTTTCTCCCACAGAGAACCTAAATATCCTACTCTTTAAACTTCCCAGGTCTCCCCAATCATCAATAGTCCTATTATTTTATAATATTAATATTAATTATTGAAATGTGTTTGCACTTTTAATGTAGCATTGTCTTCCTTGATATGTTACACATTGCATGTTTATTTTTCCAAGATGAGCACGAAACAACCAATCGATACTAATAAGCTGAATACATAAAATCACCAAATAGGACTCTTTTTGACTAGGGGAGAGGCCACACTGTACTATGCTCAGGACCTAAGCCTGGTTCTGAGTTGAGGATTGCTCTGGTATGCCTCAGAGGACAACATGGAGCACCAGAGATTGAATTCAGGTCAGAAGGGTTTAAAAACAAAACAAAACAAACAAAAAAAAAAAACGTCTAATGTAATACTGCTCTGGCCCTAGTTTTTTAATAGATACACAGATAGAAATACTACAGTGAATGGGGTATTTATCCTGAAATTTCTGCAAATTTAATTCTTGGCACACAATGCTTTTCAGAAGTGCTGCGAGAAATGATCAAAAAAAAAAATAAGAGAAAGAAGGCATTTCTTTTCAAAAGTTAAAAGGAGGGGCCGAAGAGATAGCATGGAGGAAGGGCTTTGCCTTGGAAGATGGTTCAAATCCTGGCTCCCATATAGTTCCCTGAGCCTGCCAGGAGTGATTTCTGAGCATAAAGCCAGGAGTAATCCCTGAGTACAGACAGGTGTGACCCAAAAACAAACAAACAAAAATTGAAAGAAGACCATTGCATTTCTTTATGCAGTTATTCTAAATACTACAATATAAGTGATATTATTCAAAAACATACATTGGTTTAAATAGGAGTTGTTTCAAATACCCTTGGTCCCAGCATATAGCAAGAAGGAAAGAAACTTAATGGAAGAGGAAAATCACAAATATAAAAAGATGGGGGCCAGGGGCCAATCGGTTTCAGATGCATTGGTGATGTTTAAAAGGATAGAACTATATATCCAAGTCAAAGGCAACAACACTGGAATTGAGAGACCCAAACTTTAACAATCTAAACTTAAAATGGGCCTGTTCTATTGGCAGGCTGAAGGGTGTAAGGGTGGGGGAATTGGGATGCATTTGAGGAATATTGGTGGAAGGAGGTGGACACTGGTGGTGGGATTGGCCCTGATTCATTGTATGTCTGAAACCTAACTATAAAGGATTGTGTAAATCACAATGATTTTAATAAAATTAAAAATAAGTATAATAAAATATTAGAGGTAAAAAAGTGAAAAAAATTGTTGTTTTACACAAAATGAATACAATTTTATACATGTATAATACTATTTTCTATGCTAATTGCTTAAGTAAAACAATTTAAAATTAAATATTGTGCTTAATGTAAAGATGGACTAAATAATAGATATTGTATTTCATAATGTATTATATAGTACTTAGAACAAACAACATCTATTTTATAAATTTTATAAAAGAAAATTTATATGCAACTTAACATAATAAAATAATTGTCATTACACTGAACACTATAAAATAGACACAATTGGGGTCAAAGCAATAGTACAGAAGTAGGGCATTTGCCTTGCACATGACTGCCCCAGGATGGACCTGGGTTCAAACATTGGCATCCCATATGGTTCCCCAAGTCAGGAGCAATTTCTGAGTTCATAGCCAGGAGTAATCCCTGAGCATCACCGGGTGTGGCCCAAAATAAAAAAAAATAGACACAAGTCAAAAGTCTCTGCTGTATATCTTGAGTATTTTTTTAAATACAAAATAAATAACATGGTTTAAACTTTAAATAACTATAAACATCTTAAGATGTGCATAAATTATAAAAATCTTGCCAAAACTAAGATTATGCTATCTTATGGTTGGGTTTAAAGCTGGAGCACTGTATTTCTAGCACACTTCAACCGTCACCAACACTGTGAAACATACTTAAAATTAAAAATGTTAAATAAGATGATCAATTTCTTCATTACATTTGTTGTTTCTCTATCTAGGATGAAAGATACAACACATTTCCTTGAAATTTTATATGTATTTGTATGTGATGACTTTTGAGAAATGTAAACACAAAATAATTTATATGCCAAAAATAGTTTTTCTACCAATATATATGATAAATAGAATGACCTAAACTAATACACCTGTTAATTTATAAATATAGCTCTATGCAGCACATTTCTAGGGGACTTATACTCCAAAATAGAAACAAATTTGTCTGAAAGACATTCTTGCAATAATTTTCAGAAACAAAAGAGAGTAGGACTGGAAGTTCCAGCTCACTACATGAAGCTCACCATCAAGAGTGGTGAGTGCAGTTAGAGAAATAACTACATTGAGGACTATCATAACAATGTGAATAAATGAGGGAAGTAGAAAGCCTGTCTATAGTACAGGCGGGGTTGGGGTAAGGAGGAGGGAGAATTGGGACATTGGTGATGGGAATGTTGCACTGGTGAAAGGGGGGTGTTCTTTACAATACTGAAACCCAACCACAATAATGTCTGTAATCAAGTTGTTTAAATAAATATATTAATTTTAAAAAAGGAAATATATTTGTCCTGATTAGTATATATTCATTCTCACCCCATTTATGAGCAGTCATTAAATAGTAATAGTAAATTATATTTTTAGAAATGAATAAGATGTCATTATTTTAGTTGGATTTAATAAAATGGTTAGTATATATATTTACAATGAGCAAAAACTTGCTCAAATAATGACTTATTAAATGTATAGAGTCTTATAAAAATGCAAACGTATTTTTTGGGCCAGAGCATTGGCACAAGCAGTAAGGCATCTACCTTGCATGTGCTAGCCTAGGACAGACCATGGTTTAATCCCCGGAGTCCCATAAGGCTCCCCCAAGCCAGGAGTGATATCTGAGCGCATAGCCAGAAGTATCCTCTGAGCATCACTGGGTGTGGCCCAAAAACCAAAAATTGCAAACATATTCAAAGTATCAATGACATATATCTTATTTTATGTAAATAAACTAATACACTTGGACAAAAGATTTAATCCTTCTTTGCATTAGAAAATTTGATTACATATCATAGATGTTGTACAATTTCTTTCCAAGAATTCCCAAGTAAAACTTCCCAAGTATTGCTGTTTCATGCCTAAGTATAAACTATATAATCTCTCTAAATCAAATTAAATATATTTGTTTAAATCAATATACAGAGTGTATGATCATAATTTTAATAATAATTAAAATATTTAAAAGTTGACTCAACTTTGACTGTATGTGTTTCATATAGGATGTATATCTGTGCAATATCAGACTTTTCTTTATTTTGTAGCTGATATTTAAAATCTGAGTGTTTTCTCCACAGGCATTTCATTTGCACAGGTTACTCTTTCAGTAGTTCAGTAGTAATTAATGGTTAACATAATTAACCTAAATACATATGATTATAGGATATTAACCAGTAATTACATTACCTAATTAGGAAATTATGATGCAAAATGAAATAATTATGAAAGGTGATGAGTTTAAATAAAATATCTCCAAAAGTACCATTTGTTTACTTAGTAGAATATGTGATTAGCAAAATTATATAGTATTTTCTTCTTTCCAGATATGCCTTTTTGAAGAAAAGCAAATAACATACATTTTGCACTGATCTTTTACCCTTCAGATTTAGAAGGAACTCAATTTCTCAAAGAAGGTGAAAGAAAATAATCTCATTTTTAATGCTTCTATTTTCCCATAAAAATGTGGCATAAATTTTAAAGAACAGCTTGATTGTCAAAAAGAAGCATGAGTTTTAGGAAAATTATAGCAATTTTTTCTTCCAATTATAGGAATTAAGATAATAAAGACACCTAGTATGAAATATCAAATAAATAATACTTGGGTATGATGAAGAGAATGTAAGTTATTATTAGTGTTAATTTGTCTTTATTCCTATCCAAGTGTCACTGCTCTTCAGTTCTTACTTTCTACCTTGGAAAAGCAATAAATTACTCCAGAAAATGTCAAATCACCTCTCCTAACCCCAATTTGAACTTCCACATAGAGATGCAGGAAAGATAAACCATAACTTTTCCACAAAAACTTATCATATCAGATTTATAAGAATATTTTTAATGCCACTCATTTGTTTGAGATCATGTAAGAAGGTGCTCATCAAGGTCTTTGAGGGTATAAAATGTTCTAATATTAAAATGTTCATTGTTCTCATTAAAAGAAAAGCTTCTCTATAATAAGATTAAATGCATTTTAGTTCATCTTCTGAGTCATCTTTCTAAAGAATATTTGCTGTGTTGATATGTCCTCTTTCCTTTATACACATAACCTGAGAAAGTATTCATTTCCTTCACTATGCTCCAATAAAACAGAATAAGTACTTATTTTTTACTTCGTTGTTTTGTAAGAGCTATGTTCTTCTTACTAGATTGATATCTCCTTGATTGCAAAAGTTGTATTTTTCATTTCTGTTCATTAGTTCCAGACTGCTATACAATATATCCTAAACATATCTGTCAAATAAGTGAATCAATCATACATAATAAATTAAAATATTCTTATATACATGAATAATATTTGCATAACATCTTTTACATATTTATAAAGAAAGCAACTTTAGTCATAAAATCCATGAGAATCAAAGTAGGATTTAAGCTATGTTTAAGTTTTGTTTATGAGACACTGAATTTGGGGCAATATAACTTATTTTTAATGAGTTATTTTATAGAGGTTTTGACAAATTAAAGGCAATACATTTCTTTATTTTATTTTATTATTTTAATAAGGAAGTATTACCCTTCTAAACTCAAACACATACAATGCTTAGTATAGTACATCAAAGATATATCTTGTTCTTTACAGTAAGTTCTCTGAAAACATTATGACATAATTACAGGATACACACAAACTTAAATATATCAGCATGATGCAACTACTCAGTACTGCATACAGTGCATTATTTATAAGACAACACAAGGACACGATTCTTATAAATTAACATGGATTGTTGTTCTCAGGTTTGTGCTATTTACACCTGTTAGTTATAGTGACCATCAAGTTATTTTTAAGGTTTGGAGTCAAAGGAGCACAATAAAAACAATATTACTGTGGCAATTATCGTTTGCATGGGCCCACCAAAGCATGGGGTCATGGAAAGGAAACACTTTGGCCTAAGTACAAGGAGACACTACCCCTGAAGTTTCCTGACAGAAGACCATTTCTAGACTCCAGGTAATCCAGTTTGTCCAATCCCGGTCATTGTCTGCAGTGCCCGTACAGTTATACCTTTCACAATCTCTGTTGTTGATCTCATGCCTCTGCATTGAAGGTCCTGGAATCTGTACATCCCACATTGACAATAACATTTCTAAATAATTTCTTTGTCCATATCCTATCCTCTACAATGTTTTTCTTACAGAAAAATTTCTATTTCTCTGTCATCCTTTCTACCTTATTATTTCCCTACCTTTTCTAAAATTTCTGTTAGCATACTAACAATCATGAATAACCTACATTTGTATCTGTTTTCAATTACCTAAAAAGAAATACAATCACTATTTTGAGTTTATAACAAAAGTAAAAGTGGATTTAGTGTGTGTTTGGCAACAGCTATTCTAAGCACAGTGTGTGCAACGAACAAGACAGACCCATCAACCTCAACCTTGCAACTACTCAATAGGACTTTTATTCATCAAGTCCCCCTACTTTTAACTATTTAGTTTTATTATAGGTCTTTTTGGGTTATTTCATAAAAATTAGATGTTCTTGAGTCTGATAAAGGACAATATAATTTCTTAATATATCAAGAAAATATTGCTACGATTTCACTACTTGAAATAAAATCACAAATAAAAGGTCTTTTGGAGAAATGAACACAGAGACAGACACAAATATATCATTTTATCCTACTTTCTAAGAAAACTATGAAAGGTATTATTACTGTTATTAATATTGTTATTATCTTTTCAGAAACTTTATTCATGAATAAACTATAGTGGCAAGGAAAGTATTAGGGACACACATAAATATCAATCAAGATGGTTAAAAGATATCACAATTGTTAATATCCATATAATGCAAGACAGACCCAGACTATCTGAAGATTCAGGGGAAATTTTAAATAAAGATCAAATATAGCAGGAGCCAATCCAGTATAGAAAGTCGTTTAAACCATCTTTTGTCATGTTTCAAATATTTCTACAGTCTTGAAGACAAAAATATACTAAATTTAACATATTTAGTCAAATTTATTGACAAATTAATTATTTCTATAATCTTTAAATTTATTATATGATTACTTTAAACTTTTACCACCAGAAATAGATGATTTAAAGAGTTATAATAAAGTCGATAGAGCATTTGTCTTACAAGTGTCTTACAAGTGTCCCAACAATGTTGGAACCTCAGACTCCCATATGTTTCCTGAACCCCACAAGGAGTGATTCCTGAGCACAGAACCAAGAGTACAACTTGGATAACACTAAATGTGATTCAAAACAAACACAAACAAAATAAATAGATCATCATATATAAAATAAGGAAATCTTCCTTGAAACAAAGTCAAATTTTTCCAAAATTGACTGTTATTTGTGATTGAGTAAAAGTTTATGTCAAATACTTTCATAACCTCATTTAGAAAAATAGTCTACTGACAGTATTTATTACTCAATAGATTTACTTAATGCTAATGCTCAGAGATATTACATATTTCATACACTGATGTTCTCTATTAATAAAAAATTTAACTTAGAAAAAAATGCTGTAAAATTGATGATTTGTTACTTTTGACTTTCTGAAAAATACAAAACTTAAAATATTGACAAATACTATTATAATTTTATAAACTAGTTTAAACAATATTTTGCTTTAAATTTAAATATGCAGGGGCCGTAGCGGTGGTGCAGGGCATAAGGCATCTACCTTGCATGCACTACCCTAGCACTAGTCTAGGACGAACTGCGATTCCATCTCCTGGCATCCCATGTGGTCCCCTAAGACGGGAAATTTCTGAACGGATAGTCAGGAGTAACCCTTAGCATCATTGGGTGTGCCCCCCAAAATAAATAAATTTAAATATGTAAATATTGTTAATATTTCTCAAATTGTCAAGTTAAACTTTGCTTTAAGCTACTAATTAAGTACACTATGTCTAAAATGATTGTTATAGGGATAGTCTTCATTTTGACTGTAATCTAAGAACACTTTGGGTAGAAAAATAATGTAATCAATTAAAAGGCCCTTCCAGATGATTCACAAAAATCGTTGTTATCTATTAGTTGAAAATAAATATTACTGGTTTAAATATTCAAGATAGGATTTTTAACGTAGATTTTTTTTGTTATATAAGATAGATTTTAGAGTTGTACAAAAGGTTAGAGTTTTGTTTTGTTTTGGGCCCACTCCTGCAGTGCACTTGACTTCACACTCAGTTGATCACTTTTGGAAGAGAGGGTGAACCATATGTAGTGCTGAGAATCAATCCCAGGTGGACCACGTGGAATGAAAGCACTCTACATGTTGTACCATTGCTGTGAGTCAAGAAAAAATATTTTCAACAAATATTAATTCCTACATATTTTATGACATCTATAAGAATTTTATGAAAACTTTTAAGTTTTGCCTTTATTTTGATTATATAAGTAAAGCTTATTATGTGATACAAGTGAATAAACTTTTATATCTGTAGACACACTGTAGAATAATAGTAAGGTTTCTGATTAAATTTTATCTTTAGAGTCCGCCCTGCTGTGAAATTGGCTACTGGGACAAGTTGAGGAGACCTGTTGGCTTTGTGTGTTTCTCTTCCCTGGTCTCCTGAAGCTCTCCTTAGAGGGCCAGGACAGGACCAAAAAAACTGTCTTCTAGAGCCACTCAGGCAAGAAGACCAAGAAAGACGAAGTGAGTAAAAGTTGGCTATCAGGGATGCCAGGCAGAGTGGTGACGTCTTTGTTTGTGAAGGAGTTCTCCCTGCTGTAAGATTGACGACTCGGAGAAGCTGAGGGGACCTTTCTGCTTGTGTGTTTCTGTTCTCATCTGTTTCTCCTCAGAGGCTAGGAAGGACTCCAAAAAACGTTCTCCTAGCAGGGGTCCTCAAACTTTTTAAACAGGATCCTAGTTCACTGTCCCTCAGACCATTGGAGGGCCAGACTATAGTAAAAACAAAAATTACGAACAAATTCCAATGCACACTGCATACATCTTATTTTGAAGTGAAGAAACAAAACGGGAACAAATATAATATGTGGCCCACAGGCCGTTGTTTGAGAACCACTGGACCTAGAGACCCCAGAGGAGCAAAGCTACTCTGCTTCCCTTTGGGGCCATGTGCTCTTTCTAACTAATGACCCACGTCACAAAAGACAGTAAAAAGTCGCACTACAAGTATGGCAATGGGGAAAACACGCAGGCAAACACCATGAAAAGAATGAAGATGATAGCTCTGATGACCCAAAAAATACTCAGATAAGGAGTTTAGAATAGAAATATGGAAGATCCTCATGGAAATCAAAGAAAATATAACTCTAACTGAATAGAACACAAAGAAAGAAATCAGAAAACTCTAAACTAAATAATAGATCTGAAAAACAGGTAGCTCAAATGAAAAACTTAATGAAAAGCCTCTCCAACAGGGTAACAGCAGATGAGGACAGAATTAGTAAACTTGAAGATCAAATGCAGAACAATTCCACACAGCTGAAGAGATTGGAAAAGAACCTTAAGGCAA
This sequence comes from Crocidura indochinensis, assembly GCA_004027635.1. Taxonomy (NCBI): domain Eukaryota; kingdom Metazoa; phylum Chordata; class Mammalia; order Eulipotyphla; family Soricidae; genus Crocidura; species Crocidura indochinensis. The sequence continues at coordinate 1,189 of PVKC010051950.1, read as the reverse complement.
ATGATCAGACAATGGAAAAAGTACTCAAAGAATGTGAACAGATGAAGATAGAAGTCTCTGGTAAACTCTACAGAAACAATATAAGAATCATTGGAGACCCAGAGATCAAAGAAGGAAATCACCAAGAAGAATTAACAGTCAAAGACATCATCATAGAGAAACTCCCAGAGCTCAACACTGCATGCAATCAAATTCTGCATGTCTGAAGAGTAACAGCTAAAAGAGACCCAAAGAAAAACAATCCAAGATACATCCTTGTTACAATGATGAATCCCACAGATGGAGACAGAATACTGAAAGCAGCAAGATCAAAAAGGGATATTACATTCAAAGGAGCATCTTTAAGACTTACAGCAGACATCTCAAGCCAGAAGGCAGTGGTGAGATATTGTGACTAGACAGAATAAAATGTATGCTTCATCTAGACTACTTCACCCAACTCACATTCAGGTTTGAAGAAAGGATTCATCGTTTCACGGATAAGTAACAGCTTAGAAACTTTACAGATGAAAACCAGCCTTAAAGGAAAAACTGAAAGGTTCTTTAAGACAAGACAACCAACAAACCCTCCACCAAACTTCTACACAAAGATGACATTAAATCCTATGACAATCATCACCCTCATTGTCAATGGATTAAATGCACTAATTTAGAGACACAGAGTGACAGAATGTATAAAAAAGATAAACCCAACCTTCTGCTGCCTACAAGAAACACTCATAAATAGTCAGAACAAACATAGACTCAAAACTAAAGGCTGGAGAAAATAATCCAAGCAAACAACACACTTAAAAAACTGGGGTGGCCATACTAATATTTAATGACACCAACATTAGACTCAGAAAAGTTGTAAGGGACAAAGATGGATACTTCATTATCATCAAGAGATATGTGCAACAGGAAGAAATCACACTACTCAACATATATACACTCAATGAGATAACAGCAAGTTATCTAATATAATTATTGAAAAATTTGAAAGAAGACATCAATAATAACACAATAATTGTGGAAGACCTCAACTCACCCTGTCAACACTTGATAGGTCCACTAGACTGAAACCCAACAAAAATATACTAGCCCTGAAAAGAGAAATGGAAGTACATATATATATATGTATGTATGTATGTACTTGTCCTATATATATGACTATATATATGTATATATACATATATATGTATATATATAT
>PVKC010051949.1:0-10345 GCA_004027635.1 Crocidura indochinensis | reverse complement strand
AAATGAGCAATTAATAGAATGGCAATTAACTCTTTGTAAAAGAAAACCGCTGATTAACTACAAACAAATAAGAAAATAACAATGAAATACAGATGCTAAATCCTTTAATGATGAGTCTTGTTTATTATCTGTAACCTTGAGATATGTGGAGCAAAAATAAATAAGTTAGTCTAAAAAGATCTAAGCTCCCATTGCACAGCCGTTAAGTAGTTGCCTGCCAAGACAAAGATAAATGAGATTCTTCTGTGCCCTGGAATCTTACAAATAGCTGCAACAATGACATGTTAATAGCTACTGAGCCAAATAAATTGTATAGAAAATCATAACTGCTATTTAGTTGCATTTTGTTAAGAACAAATATGATGGGGGCAAATTGGTAACTGCAGTGTTGGCGTTCTTGGACATGTTTCAAGGATATTTAGGTCATTTTGGCACGCTCATGTATTTTACTTGCTCACTTATATATAAATATAAAATAAAGAGGAACTTTCTAAATATGATTTTTTCTCATTGTTTACAGGAGGTTAATTCAATTTGGTGTTACTTTAAATCTCTCTACAAGGCCACTGTGAGTCAGAGTGACAAAGAAGTCTCCTCTCCTGATGTGTAGGTTCTCCAGTTTCCCTTCAATAACCACTGCACAAAGGACAGGAATACAGTCTTTCACTGCAGCGCTCTGCGGTATCAAAGAAACCTTGAATAAAGAGCACAGGATGTAGTGCTACCTGTCAGCCACTGAGTGCCAGGAAGTCCTGAAGCCTATCCAGATTTGCAAAGCAGTCTACAGGCTGACAGTCAAAATCCTTTCTCTTCCACAGCACCTGCATTCAACGTCCTTCCACGCAGGGCAATTCACTTTGAAGATATGAAACATGCCAATAACATGAAGGTTTTTGTTTAAGAAAGCAAGTTGTGCGTAAGATTAACCAATTTATAGCTTGGATTAAACTATAATCCGTGTTTATGCATTTGGGATTTATGAAATGCAGTAGGCAATGCTTCCCTTCTCCCAATTTCCTTTGATGCTTATACATTAGGCAAAAAGTGAAAGGCTTTAAAGAAATTTAGTGGTTAAACTGAGATTATCTAGTCAGAAAACCACACTGATTTCGAGATCCTGCAAGCATAGGGCAAAATTTACATAGTGTAGTCATCTATTCTTTAACTGTTTTTGTGGGATATTAAAAAAAAGGCTTTTAAAAAAATCTTACAATTTATTCCATCCCTTTAATATTTCAGGATTCATTTTAGTAGTTTAGGAACTCCAGAAATGCAGTAACGTGTTACCTTGTTACTACTATTGCAGCTTCCTGAGGAGAGTAAATAAATCGGAGTAAATAGCCCCACACAGCCAACCGCAACTCTCCTTGGGACGCAGCACAACGCGGTCCAGTATTGGCCAGCCTCGCGCAAGATGCCGCAGACTGGATGCGGCAGCAGTTTCCTGGCCTGGGTGTTCTCAGAAAGGCACACTGCGGCGGGCGCTCCGGCCAAGCCTGCTGCGTTGGGTGACCCGCCCTCGGCCAATAGCTAGGGCAGACTTTTTTTTTTTTTTTTTCCTTTTCTTTTTGCTGGTTGCGAAGAAATAGGAGTGAGGGGGCGACAAGCAGGGCTGGTGTGCATTTTGAGGGACAGTTCACTTTTTCCAAGCTCCCTAAACATTTCTCCTCGAAATCACCGCATGCCGAGCCCCAATTTCCTCCACATGCTAGCTTCCTAAATCTGCCATCTATCGCCTCGCCCCTGGAATAGACATGAGTCCATGCCTACGATTTTGCGGTACGCGCAGCGATGCACCCATTTCTCTATCTCTAAAGCGGCCAGACCGCGCTAAGTTTGGGGTCAAACGGCCCGCGCCTGCAAAGCGGGGCGTTCGACTGCGGAGTGCTCCAGCTTCGAAGGATTGGAGAGGAGGAAGAGCCCCCGTTCCCAGGGCAGGTCTTTCCCCGTGTGCACGCTCAAGCGTTCGAGCCCCCCCGCCCCCGCCAGCAATAGCTCACCAGGCAGCATCTTCAAGCCCCAACCTCAGGGCGGGGAGCAGGGAGGTGGGAGGTTGGGGGCTGCACCGCCTGGAGGCTCCAGCCGGCGCCCACGGTCCCCCCCAGCTCCTGGGCGCCCCTGAGCCCGCCCGAAGCCCGGGGTCTGGGAGCAGAGCGGCCTCCAGCCGGTGCCACCGCCTGCGCGCGGGCGAGCGGGCGTGCGGGCGGCCTCGCCTCGCCTCCCTCGCCTCGCGGGACGGAATGGGCGCTCAGGCCCGGGCGCGGGACGGAATGGGCGCTCAGGCCCGGGCGCAGCCGGCGGCCGCCGCCGCAGCCATGTCCGCGCGCGCCCGCGCTGCCGCAGCCCGGCCGTGATGTCATCCCCCGAGCCCCGCCGCCGCCGAGCCTGACGCCCGCCCCGCGCGGACCCCGCAGTCGCAGTCGCAGCGGCAGCCGCCGCAGCCCCCGCGCCCTCCCCGCCCGGCGCACGTGCGCCTTCTTCGGGATGCACCCGGACGATGCGCGGCGGCAGAGCTGCTCCTCCCGCTCGCTCCCCGCTGCAGCGCGCGGGCGCGGGTGGGAGGCCCGCGGAGGGCGGAGAGACGCGCCCCGCCGCCAGGCTCCCGCCGCGCCGCCGCCTGCTGAGTCACGCCCGCGCCTGCTTCCCGCAGCTCCGGGCGCTCGCCCGCCTAACGCCTAGCTAGCGCTTAGCGCGACGGCGCGGGGTGCGCTGCCATTGGGCCGGGCGCGGGGCCGCGAGCGCCGGGCATGACGCGCTGAGTCGCGCTAGCCCGTGCCCGCCGCCCCGGCGTGCGCCCCGCGCGGGTGCCTGTGCCTGTGCCTGTGCCGCCGCCCGCCAGCCCCGCGCCGTGTGACACCCGCGCCTCGCCGCTTCTCCGCCGGCACCATGATCGCCGCGGCTTTCCTCGTGCTGCTGAGACCCTACAGCATCCAGTGCGCCCTTTTCCTCCTGCTGCTCCTGCTGGGCACCATCGCCACCATCGTCTTCTTCTGCTGCTGGCACCGCAAGCTCCAGAAAGGGAGGCACCCCATGAAATCCGTCTTCTCGGGCCGCTCCAGAAGCCGAGGTAGGCAGGGCACGCGGCCGCCGCCTTCTCGGCTCGAGAGGCGCCTTTAGGGGAGCCTCTCCCTGCTTCCTGCGCTGCAGCCCCTCGGCCCGTCGACGTCTCCTCCCAGGCGAAATGACACATTCGCGGTGTTGGCTGCCCCGTGCCATTCCTCGTTCATGTATCTAACTCATGTATCTAATTTTGCTTTCATCCTCTTGCTCTCGTCTCCCGACTGGGCTAACCACCGGGGTGCAGACAAGCTGGCTGGGGAGCCAGGAGCACAAGATTCTCGGTATCAGTTTGCGAACGCTCTAAGGGTGGTTGAATGGGAGTTGAGGCAGCGGCAGCCTTTGCTGGAGCGTAGGGTAACATTACTATAGCTTGGAGAGTTTGGGGCTCCCCAGCTCCCCCAAAACTTTCCCTAAAACTTCTGGCCAAGGATACACCCGGAGACCAGACGGCTGTCCAAGTAACCTCCTCGGCCCTATGGAAGCGTGTGCACTGTGGCTCCCAGTCCCAGTCTCCCAAGTAGAGCAGAGTTAACATGGCAGGTGAAGGACAGAGCGTTCAATGAACTCTTAGTAACCCTCCTCTTCCCTCTTTTCTCTCCAGATGCTGTTATGAGATCTCACCACTTTCGTTCCGAGGTAATTTATTTAGCCCGCACGCTCAAGGTCAGAAGTTCTTCTCTTTCCTGAGTACCAATACTAATCCTAGGCGTGTTAAGGAACCAAAAAACCAAAAGAAAAAGAGAAACCAGGAGGGCTGTGCGTGGCGAGTATACTGCTCCCAGCCAAAAAGAAAAGAAAATGACGTGTTTCTCAACTAGTCTCTAGCCTCGACATACATTCCTGTGTAATGAGGAGGGGGGAAATAGGGGGGTGGGGGTAGAAGAGAAAAAGGAAAAGAGGAGAGAGAGAAAAGGGCAGGAGAAGGAGAAAGGGAAGAGAGGCAGTCTCCTTAATTGTGCTGCAGATCTTAGAAAACAGCTTCAAAGTGGATCTCTGCCTCATTGACAATCTGTAATTTTTCAGAGGAAGCTTTCAGTATGCTGCCAGCTGCCGTGGCATCCCCTTGGTTATATACCATAACAGAGAAGGGCTTTTGAGAAGTGAATGCATAGTATGTGCATTTCATTTAGACTCTCAAGTTTGCCTGCTTGTTCTCTCACAAAACACGCCATCATTTGTACTGTCCTTATGCTTAGTGATGGCCTTTTGCAAATTGGTGGTTGTTGTGATGTGGCTTCTTTAGATGATGGGTACTAAGCTAGATTTTCCCATTTGAGGAGCTCAGCCCTCCTGGAGCTGAAGACCCAAGTGCCACAATTAGGTGGGAGAAGTTTAAGAGCCAGCCCTTAAAGACAGAGCACAGCTGAAAAGAGAAAAAAAATATGGCCCTTTCCCTTCCTCAGCATTTCTAGGTGAGCTAACCTCGACTTTTGCATGAGCTAGTTTTCTCTTTCTGGGGCAAGAGTTTCATACAGTCAGGCTCTGAGGTTTCCTAGGATACCAATGCTCGAGGTGGTTTATCTTTGCAAAGATTTCCTAGATAGACCTGAGATTTTCCTAAAATTACTGAGATTTTACTTTACATGTCATTTCACTGGTTAATTAGATGTTTTATTACTTCCTTGATGTTTTACTGGGGACACCGATTGATTGAAATATCTAGCTACATTATTGTAAGCATTGTAATGTTGCACAATGAAGAATTTAGTATATAACTCTAGAGGGTGAGAACGCACAATTTAAGATTCTTGAGAGAATAAACTAGTCAGTCAAAATAATCTGAGATTTTTATTCTGAGATTTACTGTAAATAAATTAGTGGTGGTGCTGAAAATTATCTTTATCTCAGCATGTCTCAGCTTCTCAGTTTTTCACTTGTAAAATAGAACCAATATTAACTTAGAAAGTTGTTGGGAGAAAGGGCAGGGTTTTTAAGTAACATATAAAATTATTTTATTCATAGTGTAATTGACATAGTAGATTTTCAGTACTCTGCCACTCCATCTTGAAAAATCAATTAAAAATGTGTAAACATAGAAGATCTGTTTGAAGTTTTTAAAGTATTGAATCTATTAAGACACAACAGAAAAAAATGAGATAGGACTAAACTGTGATTAGGTATCTCTAAATATTTGTCCTGAGTTTGCATTTGACAGGTAAAAAAAGAAAGAGAGAGAGAGAGAGAGAGAGAGAGAGAGAGAAAGCAGTTGTTGAATGTCTATATTCACTTCACATGAATCCCGTGAGAGTTTGACATCTTTGCACTTCCTGTTTGCTAATTTATCTTCTAGTTATTGATTCCTGTATCAGTACTAGGACTAAGAGTTGAGCAAAAAAGAAAAATGTGTGTTCTCGGTGCCTAGAACACAACATCCACTGATTTATCCATAGATGCATCAGATCTATCATTCTATTAAAATTGTTTTGAAATTTATGTAAAGAACAAATCACAATGAATTCAGATAGATTGTTTTTGAGAAAGCTAAATACACAGTTAGCCTAACTTATTGAGGACCTGCCTGAGTCCCTTTCTGTTTTTTGTTTTGGACCACACCATGTAGTTCTCAGAGTTCACTCCTGGCTCTGCTCAGGGATCACTTCTGATGGTGCTCTGGAACCATATTTGGTGCTGTGGTTCATATCCAGGTCATGTAAGGCAAGACTTAACCTCTATACTATCTCTCTGACCCAGTTCCCTATTGGTATTGTTTCTATAATTTGGGGATTAGAACTAGTGTTCATGGGATTAGAAATTACTCCTGGCCAATCGGCTTAAAAGGCCAGTGGTTGAATGCTAGGACCTAAGCATGAAGCTCCTTTTGGACCTGGTAATGCCAGGTAACACCAGATTGAACCTGGGTCAGGAGGTGAATGCTATACAGGGCACATGCCCTGACCTCAATGCTGTCTCTTTGAACCCTCACAAATATTCTCTCTCTTTTTTTTTTTTTTTGGGTGGAGGGCAAACCTGGCAGCACTTAGGGGTTATTCCTGGCTCTAAGCTCAGAAATCACTCCTGGCAGGCTCGGGGGACCATATGGGTTGCCGGGATTCAAACCACTCTTCTTCTGCATGCAAGGCAAATGCTCTACCTCCATGCTATCTGTCTCTCTGGCCCTCAAATAATCTCTTGTTTTAGTTTCAACCACCCTTGGCAGCACTCAGGGTTATTCCTGGCTCTGTCCTCAGGAATCTGACAGTTTGGAGGACCATATGTGTTACTGGTGATCAAACTCAGGTCATCTGCATGCAAGGCATGTGCCTTCACCCCTCTATGATCTAGTTCCCAAATTCAAATCTTGAGGTGTTGTTGCATGGAAATGCCATGTTTCATCTCTAATAAAACACTTCCCTATGGAAAATACTGGGAGTCTTTTCTTCTTTCCTCCTATCAATATGCCCTTTTTTATTTTGTTTTGTTTTTTTTGGTTTTTGAGTCATACCTGGCAGCGCTCAGGGGTTACACCTTGCTCTATGCTCAGAAATCGCTCCTGGTAGGCTCAGGGGACCATATGGGATGCCGGGATTCAAACCACTAACCTTCTGAATGCAAGGCAAATGCCTTACCTCCATGCTATCTCTCTGGGGTGCATTTACTGTACCTCCTCTTTCTATACAGTCAGTGTGAAGAACACAGCCTGTGGTAAGAATTGGGAGGCGAGAAGGATCATTTTGTATCTGTCCCTTTCTCACTGACTCCAGTCATCATGGTATCCTTAGTTCCATCCACATTGCTTAAGATGGCAGGATTTTGTATTTTGTTTTGTATATATACCACAAAAAAATTTTTACCACAAAATCTTAATTCATTGATCTGTAGTTGGGCATTCAGGGTGTTCTCATATTTTTAACATTATACTAGATGTGCTGATATGAACATAGCACATATTCTTTCAAATGAATGTTTTTGGATCTTGGGAATAATTGCCAAGAAGTGGTGTTACTCAAATCACTGGCTCATTTTAAAAAGGAAAATACTTTGGGAAAGCTCTGATACAGAAAGATATTCTTTTAGCACTTCGCTGCTGTACTGACCTAAGTATGATATTGCTTCCACTCCCAGGAAGGAATTCATATAGACAGGAAATAGCAGGATGTTCCTTTCCAGGTGAGAAGTAACATCTTCAGAGGACATATCATCTGAGAAGCTCAATGTTTTCTTCCTAAAGTATAAAATAAATAAACATTTTGTATTTAATTTTTCTCATGAGTTTATAAGATATTTTAGAACTGTAATTACTGTTTTGGAACTGTAATCGCCTTTTTATTTTCACATACTTGAGAACTCATATTCACTAATTTTTATATATTCCTTTGAACTTAATTTTAATTTATTTTGTTGTAGTGGGTGTTTAAAGGCCACTGGAGGTGTGTAAGGAGTCCTGTAGCGATGGAAATCAGGTTCTTAACATGAACTGCATGTGCTCTGTCATTGAAGTAGCATCTCTAGCGCAGGTCTCTGAATCATCATCATCATCATCATCATCATCATCATCATCATCTTCTTCTTCTTCTTCTTCTTCTTCTTCCTCCTCTTCCTCCTCCTCCTCCTCCTCCTCTTCTTCTTCCTTTTCTTTTGGTTTTTGGGCCACCCCGGCTCAGGGATGCTCAGGGATTGCTCCTGGCTATGTGCTCAAAAATCATTCCTGGCTTGGAGGACCATATGGGATGCCAGGGGATCAAACCATGGTCCTTCCTAGGCTAGCTCGGGCAAGTTAGATGCCTTATCACTTGTGTCACTACTCCAACCCCAAGGTCTCTGAATTTTCATAGTGGCATGAAAAATGTAAACCCACTCATCCATACAACATGGACAGAACAGTAGAATTCCAATTCACTAGAACCTAAGCATGCTCAGTTAACTAGATAGAAATATATATTTTGGAGGTTGGGAAATAGTTTGATAGAATGTGCCTATCTAGGTTCAATTCATGGCATAGTCTGGGTGTAGCCCTGGTGACTCCTGGGTACTTAGGCTGAGTGTGACTTTGCAAGTTCCCAGTACCATTAAATGTACCATTACATTGATGCTTCACCACATAGTCTGAACAGCATCACATCCTTGGGTCCTGGTGAACTGAGAACCCCCAGGCCTCCTGAGTCATCCTGTACCCCCTCCAGAAAAAAAGAGTGTTTTGTGTAAGCTTATGCAAACTTTTCTTTTTACTACCATAAGTACTTAACGAAGAGAAATGATTTCTCATTGGTGTGGGACAAAGTGTAGAATCCAATATTCATTCTGGGCCAGTAGTTCATTTTGGGCACACTAGTACACTTTACCCAAGGATTTGTAATGTGTATTTGCTGTGACTCTAAAAATGATAAACTTGGTGTGAATCAGCCAGTGACAGCCTGAATTTAAGGAAATTTTAGGAAGTGATATGGGTAATTGAGTTGCCATATGTTACATGAAAGAGTGTAGGGAGTAAGTACTTCAGTAGAATGAAGACAATTATAATGCCCTCTGAGAAAACCCATAGTGAGCAGTTGGTAAATGATCCGCATTTATTAGCTCAGTGGAATAAAGGAGGCCTTGTTTTATGGGAGGATGAAAAGGATCTTTTGAATTAGAGTGAGTATCTTCACTTCCCATTTCAGGTAGAAAAGCTGAAAGAGTTAATTCAAGTTAAGCAGTTCCCCAGAGTCACATAGTAAGATAAGAAATAAGCCAAGAATGCCCAGCTACTTTTTCTTTTCTCTCTGTGTTTTTAATTGTGTGGATTTAATTCACAACTCAGAGAGTAATATACCTAAAATTTTGAAAGAAAGAAATGAAAGGAAGAAAGAAAAAAAAGAAAGAAGAAAAGGAAGAAAGGAGTATACTTTTTAATGGACATATCTATTAGAATTAAATAGATGAATTCTTTAGTTGTTTTCCCTCCTTAGTAATTTCCCTAGGTTAACAAATAGCCCATAAAGTCCTGAGTATCTCATTTTGGTTCCAAAATGCCTCTACTAAACCAAAACAGAATTATCAACACCATTACATCATTTCACATTTCTTAATTAAGTTTTCCTATTTCATTGAGAATTATCCAATTTAGTGGTTGAGGGAAAATGATAGTTTATTATCCTGCTGTCCTTTACAATTATATTATCTTTATAAATTAATGCCTGCAATTAAACTTTAAGCTCTAAATTAATTTATAGTAATTAAATAAGCCTCTTTTTTTCTTTCTTATTTTGGCCACAGTTGGTGGTGCTAAGGTTTTATTCTGGCTCTCAGCTCAGAGATCATTCCTAATGTATCTGTGGTGCTGAGAATCAAAATTGCATCAGTTGTCCCTCCCTCTGTACTATCTTACTGGTCTTAAAATCAGTTTTAAGTTGAACTCTACATGATATAACATTTTCTTAGCTTCACCCAATTATTTTAAAAATAAAATTTTTCTTCATCATGCGTGAGAATGATGTCAGTACTTAGAATCCATAGTATGGCCCCTGTATTTGACAGTGACTCCCAATATTATTAGTGCTGAAATTTTATAGTTGCTGATTTCTTCTATTACAGTATCTGCAATTTCAAACTGAATTACAATCATGGTGAATGTATTAGAGGCTATAATGAGTATAGCCAATACATTTGTGAAAAGGACACATTCTACCTGTTCAGAGCTTATATTAGAGTCACAGTGTCATAAAATTTATTCCTATTTTACTAGATAGTGGGAAAAAGGAATGCCGAAATAAAAATTTTAAGGAGGGGCCGGGCGGTGGCGCTGGAGATAAGGTGCCTGCGCTAACCTAGGACGGACCGTGGTTCGATCCCCCGTTTCCCCATATGGTCCCCCATGCCTGCCAGGAGCGACTTCTGAGCGAATAGCCAGGAGTAACCCCTGAGCGTCACCAGGTGTGGCCCAAAAATCAAAAAAAAAATTTTAAGGATAAAAGAAAGAATAAAACCCATTAAAATTTATTTTCAGATCAATTAAATACCACCAATTTAAAGTTAAAAACTAAAGTAGTTTGTAAAGAGTTTGAGTGTTTAAAACTCAAAATGATTCTTTTATGTTTGCCATAGAGGTAAGATTGGGGTGATGGGTGTGAGTCAGAGTGGGATGTTGATAGGGTAAATGAGAAAATTGGCGGGAAATGAGCACTGACGAAGAGATGGGTTTTGGAACTTATATGACTGAATCTAAACTATATTAAAATTTTTTGTTAAGAGTCTAATATCCAAAATATACAGGCACTGACAGAACTTTACAAGAAAAAAAATCTAATCCCATCAGAAAATGGGAAGAAATGAATACTTTGTCAAAGAAGAAATACAAATGGCCAAAAGG
>PVKC010051948.1:0-10340 GCA_004027635.1 Crocidura indochinensis | reverse complement strand
AGTCCGACCTAGGTTAGCGCAGGCGCCTTATCTCCAGCGCCACCGCCCGGCCCCCTTCTATTTCTTTCTTATGTGATTTTAAGATTTCATGGTAAAGTTCTTCCACATCTTTTGTTGATTCCTAGGTACTTGATGTTTTGGGACACTATTTTTTTTTATTTTATTCTATTTTGGTTTTGAGACACATTCAGTGATGATGATCAGGGCTTAACTCCTGGTTCTACGTTCAAAGGTAATACCTGGCAGTCTTGGAGAACCATTTGGGATGCCAGGGATCAAATCTAGGTTGGCAAAATGCAAGGCAAGTGCTCTGCCCACTGTACTATCACTCTGGCCCAGTCAGACACTATTTTACTTGGGATTGACTCCTTGATCACTTTCTCCTCTGATTCAAATGTCTGACCCACTTCTTTTTGTGGCTCTTTAGATATCACAACCAATTTTAGCAGCACTCAGGAGAGAATAGATCCAGTGACACTCTGGGAATCTTACTGTCAACTCTCTGTGCTGCTACCCCTGCAACAAAATGCTCGCTCTCCCTCCTGATGGGTGGGTCTGACTTTGGAAGATGGTTTTTTCCTAGATTATCAATCCTAGCCCTGAGCAACAACTGTCTCATCTTTTGCTGTGTCCCCATCCAACATCTGGCCCAAGTTCTCAATGGCAACTCCATCTGTCCTGCTCTGGTTTGATCAACTAAAATTGCAGACACTTGTTGAAATAGGAATATCAACTAAGAAGCTAGACAATTTAGTTCTGCTTATTTTGGGCAATATTAGACTAGAAAATGACTTGTTGTTTAGTTGACATCCAAACATGACTGGCACTTTCTCAGTCCGTTTTTGCAAGTTGAACTCTTCTACCTCCTTCAGCATGAGGTTTGTTGCAAAATTACACTCTGGAAAATTCCACTGGACACACATGAGGGAATAGGAGTGAGAAGGTAAACAATGTTTTCATGTTATTAGTAAAAACAGTTTTGACCTCTTGTATCCTCTGAAAGAAAGGGGGAACATCCCATGGGCCCCTGTACCCTTCTTTGGGAGCTAGTGCTCTAAAGCAATGCAGTGCTAACTCCTTCCCCTCTTTTAGGGTCTCCTACACATAATGTTCTAGGCACCCATGGGCCACTCTTTTTTTGTGGGGCACACCTGGTGATGCTCAGAGGTTACTCCTGGCTCTTCACTAAGGGATTACTCTTGGCAGTGCTTGGGGGGACCATATGGGATGCTGGGGATTGAACCAGAGTTGATCACATGCAAGGCAGCACCCAAGGGCCACTGGGTGATAATCAACTGAGTAGCCAGCTCAATACTCCACAATGCCAGGGCCTCTTTGTCAGAGTTCAAGGGACCATGAAGTGCTGGGGTCAAAATTATGCCCTTAATAGCAAGAGCGATATCACAGTGGGTAAGGCATTTGTCTTGCACGTGGCTGACCCGGGTTTGACCCTCAGCATCCCATATGGTCCCCTAAGTACTGCAAGGAGCAATTTCTGAGTACAGTGCCAGGAGTAACCCCTGAGCACAGCCAGGTGTGGCCCATTACAAAAAATTGTGTCCTTTCGCATGTAGAGTATATGTTATTAACCTCTGAACTATCTCTCCAGCCTCCACCCCTTCTAGTAATTGGGAAGGGAGAGGAGATTGGCATGATTCCAAGTTGGTTCATTATATGTAGCAGCCATGGGCAGAGACAGAGGCAGAGACTGGGTCTTATCTAGTGCCTGGAAGGCATGAAAAAATAGGAGAGCAGGCCAGAGAAATAATAAAGTGAGTGGGTGTTTGCCTTGCATCTGGCCAATGCATGTTTGATCCCTGACACCTCCTATTGTTCCAGAGCTCTGATCCACGAGTGCAGTCAGGTGTAAACTCTGAGCACCTGTGGCCCCAAAACAAAGCAAACTAGATACAGAAATAAATACATGGGGCTGGACACGCCCACAAGATTGACGTGGCCAAGTTTTCTCAGCTGAAGATAGTCTCAACAGCTCCGCATCATCCAGGACATGGTAAATGGGGAACCCCTTCATCAGAGAAATGAGAATGGATGAGGGGCCGAAGAGATAGAATGGCAGATAGGGCACTTGCTTGCCTCGCATGGGCTGATTCAAGTGGGTTCTATCATCAGCACCATATATGGTCTCAAAAATAAGTGAGACAGAGAGGAAGAGAAGGAAAGAGAGAAAGAGAGGGAGAGAGAGAGAGAGGAAAGAGAGGAAGATGGTGGCAAAGAGAAAAAGAGGGAGAGGAAGGCATAGACGTAGTGGGAAGAATAGAGGGAGAGCACAAGAGGGAGAGAGGGGGGAGCAGAGAGGGAAAGAGGGAGAGAGGGACAGAAAGAGAGCTCTTGGTGCTAGAGCAGCTCCCAGAACACAGGTCAGGATACCAACTACTCTGCTCCCAGACAGGGCAGGCACTGGAAGAACTGATAGTGTCATTTCCTGCCGTGGCTGAGTGGGAGTAGGAGTGGGAGTGGGGCTACAGCTGGCTGGGAGGCTGCCTGGAGGGACTTCATAGCTGAGTGCCCTCCAGCATGTGAGACCATTTCAGGCCAAGGCCCTCTCACCTCCAGGTAGAGCATTCACTGATGCAGAGAGGGGAACCAAAATTGTCAGTGCTGTGTCCCCCATCCTAGTGATCCGTCACAACCAGCTGTAGTGGAACTTGAACCTCCTTCGGTTTCTGTTTCTGCCGCACCCTGAGCCTACAGCCCTCTGCAAGTAACGAGCAACCTAGAGTTATTGACTTGTAGCTTCTGCTTTACTGTATATAAATTCCTGGTAAGAGGGAACTATGCCTTTATTGCCTCTCTATTTTCTGGGGCTCCCAGAACAATGGTGATGTCTTAGAACTTGTTGGTGGGTTTATTAGGGGATTGGTTCTCATTGATATAACTAATAGGTTTCCTTTGTCAGGGGCTGGCTCCAGAGAGATGGGTGGAGGCTCCTTATTAAACATTTATTGAATGCCTTCTCTCTATTCCATCCAAAGCATGTTCATGTGTGTCTTTTGGAATCCTGGCAGCAACCTGAAGGGTGTGCATGGATTGTGAAAATGGTTTTCCAAGCAAGTGTTGTATGCAGGGCCTGAAGGAGGAATGTGTGCACAGACGGGACACCTGAGGCCCCAGCTGGATCCTTGGGACTTCCCAGGGCTGCCTGGGGTCCTGACCACCTCCCCTGTGGGCCCTGTTAGGAAGATCATTCAATGGTCTCCTGGCCTAGCTTCCAAGGGCCCTGAGAATTCCCCTGTGACCTTGTGGGAGTGAGTGGGAGCAGCTACAGCTCTGCCCACTGGCCAGAGTGGCAGCAGTGATGTTCTCACAGCAGATGAGTGACATCAGATGAGCTGTAGGAGGTTCCAGGGTTCTGTCTCCAAAGCTCTGCTTTGACAAGAAACGTTCTAGTGCGGCAGAGCAAGGTCCAGACCTGAGATCTCGTGGGAAGTTCTGACACAAGGCTCAGCTCTTCCCAGGTGCCACTCAGCCTCTGCGGTGTTTCCACTGCAGAAAAGGGCCAGAAAGGGAAGGGGGCTTCCTGCTGGCAGCATCTGCTGAGGACAGGGTTGCTTCCTGTCAGGATCTCGTGGGGCCAGCGCCAGAGGGGTGCTTTGAGGGTTTCTGCAGCCTCTCAAGTAGGTCTCCTTCACCTGTGGCTCCCAGTGCCAAAGCTGAGGTTCTGAAATATGAGGAATTGACTCTCTGAGCACAGAGCAGGGAGGGGGGCGAGGAGCTGTGTCCAGCAACCACCCGGAAGTAGAGTTCCGACTTCTTTGGCTGGGAAAATCCTGCCTGGCTTCTGTCTGTCAGGGCAGCTGAGTCAGACTCCACTATATCTCCAAAGAATGTCTGTTGTTTCTAGAATCCTGTAGGTCACAGCCAACACTCCACCAGGCCTTCCTCTCCCCTGGGAATTCCATGGGGGGAGGAGGACAGTGAAGGACAGACTCAACCTTTCCTGGAAACTGAAACCTGAAAACAGACATTTTTCCCATTTATGGACTTGAAGCCCCTCCCCTACATGGGCTGACTCATTCCTCAGCTTGACCTCAGCACCCTGGGTGAAAAGAAGGCAGTGTGGTGGGGGCTGGGTAGGGCACAGGCTGGACTGCTTAGGGTTCTTTGCAAAGAGTGGAGGGCAGGATTTGAAGGTCTGAGAAGGGTCTGAGAAAGGCTTGTCTCCTGAGGAAAGTAGGTCTGTAAACTTCAGAGAAATGAGTATCCCTGGAGCCCTTGGGGACCACACCCAGACCCTGTTGCTGAGTTTCATGGGTTCTGGAGGGCCAGAAGTGTTTAGGTGCAGATTCAGGGCCTCAGGGCACGTCAGAGATCAGAGCTGAAGTTCTAGATGAGGCCCGGGCAAGCTGCTATGCAAGTTAACCACCTCCCTGGATCAGAGACTGCTGCCTTTCTCATGCCCCAAGAAGACCTTTAAAGATGGTTCCGAGCAGAGTCTAAGGTTGCAGGGATGGACAAATCAAGTCCCATGAAGTTTCTGCATGCAGAACCGTTTCCCTGAGCCTTCTCCATTCCTACAGGCAGGAACAATTCCAACCAGACAAAACTGCCCTGGGATCCAACTCAGCACCCACTCCCCAGTTTCTGACTTTCACGAGTGACCACTTTTCCTTCCTAAAAGCCTGAACAGTGCAATTACTTCCGCATTTTCCAGTGGTTTCCTCAGCGGAAACCTCTTCTAGCAGCACCTTGTAATTGCTCCTTTCTCCCAAATTCCAGACTCAGACCTCTCACCTCCATACTCTACAGGAGTACAAATTCTGCCTCACAGCTACCAAGCTTCCCTGTGCAAGCCCCAGAGCTGGGATGGCACCTCACCCAGCCTAGAATAAAGACAAATATCAGTCCCCTTTTTCTTTTCTTTTTTTTTGGTTTTTGGGCCACACCCAGTGACACTCAGGGGTTACTCCTGGCTATGCGTTCAGAAGTCGCTCCTGGCAGACCCGGAAGATAGCATGGAGGTAAGGCGTTTGCCTTTCATGCAAAAGGTCATCGGTTCGAATCCCGGTGCCCCAGATGGTCCCCCGTGCCTGCCAGGATCAATTTCTGAGCATGGAGCCAGGAGTAACCTCTGAGCACTGCTGGGTGTGACCCAATAACCACACATACACAGAAAAAAAAAAAAGAAAACAAGAAGTCGCTCTTGGCAGGCATGGGGGACCATATGGGAACCGGGGGATCAAACCGTGGTCCGTCCAAGGCTAGCGCGGTAAGGCAGGCACCTTACCTGCAGCGCCACCGCCTGGCCCCTCTACTCAGATTAAGGTCAGGCCCTTGAGTTCTTCTCTCCATGACCTACCTGGCATCTCTACTCAGCCTTCCTGCTCCTTGAGAACATGCCCTCTCTGTTCCTACTCAGGGTCTTTGTACTGACTCTCCTCTCCCAAATATTCATATAATTGCTCTTCAGGCCTTTGCACAAATACCATGTCAGGGAGGTTTCTCTGAGGCCCTTCTCTATCTCTGCACCCTAAACATTGGATCCTGTTAACACCCCATTGACTTACAATGCTTTCCTAGTTTCCCCCCAGAAAAAAGCCCTAAGATGGTGGGGATAGTCAGCTTAGTTCCTTGGTTTTGTTTTTGTTTTTGTTTTTGGTCACACCCAGCAGTGCTCAGGGTTACTCCTGGCTCCATGCTCAGAAATTGCTCCTGGCAGGCACGGAGGACCATATGGGGCACCAGGATTCGAACCGATGACCTTTTGCATGAAAGGCAAACGCCTTACCTCCATGCTATCTCCCAGGCCCCAGCTTAGTTCCTTGGATGTGTCCAACTTTCAGATGGCGCGCACTGAACACACTGGGTGTGTAAATATGGAGAAAGGATGATTCAGTGTGGTGACTACAGCTTTAGCAAGCAGGTTTTAGGAGTCCTGTCCTGGTCCAGGTCTCTGAACCATGTACCTTTCAGAAAAAATAATCCAACCATCTGGTATGTAGTTCCTCCCTTCACCCCCAGTATTCTCTTCTGCTAAAATTCTGGGTTTGGGAGCCAGAGATAGTGCAGTAAGTAAGGCCTTGCCTTGTACATGACCGACCCCAGTTCAATCCCCTGCACCACATATGATCCCCTAAGTATGCCAGGTGTGACCACTGAGTTCATAGCTAGGAATAAGCCCTGAGCACAACCAGGTATAGCCTCAAATAGTCAAACAAGCAAATCCTGAGCCTGTGCTGGAGAGAGAGCTCAATGGGCTGAATGCCTGCTCTGCATGTAGGAAGCAGGCCCCTGAGCACTGTGAGACACGTCCACAAACAAAAGCCAAAGCAAAGCTGTCTGGGCCTGTCAGTGAATCCTTTGTTCTGCTTTCAACTACTCTTCAGTCTTTAGAACTCAAAGGGCTGAAGCATACAAGAGACCTGGGTTTCTTCCCTGGCACTATATGATCTCCCCCCCTCCCCAGCACCGCCAGGTGTGTCCCACCTCACAAGGAGCCAAATGGGGGAGTTATCTAGAGGCATATCACCAGTGGGTGTGTCACTATTCTTACCAGGAGGTGCCATGCCCAGACTGGAGGGGCCCAGGAAGAAATGATGGGGACAGGCTAAGCTCAGGGTTTCCCTCCCTGATTCTGCGACCATGGATTCAGTTCTTTCAGGCTTTTGCCTACTTCCCAAATTGTCCAGCTGTGCTCTGGGATTATCCACACTCCGAAGTAAGCACTGAAGCAGCACTAAGTACTCCAAAGGTTCAGCTTCTCTTCCACCTCAGTAGGATAGTAGTGTCCTCTCTGAATGTTTTCTGAACTGTGGTTTTTTTGATTCTTATTGTTTGGGGGCCACACTTGGAGGTGCTAAGGATTTATTCCTGGCTTTGCACAGGGATCACCCCTGGCAAGGCCGAAGGGCCCTTACATGGTGCCAGGATCAAACTCCGGTCAGCTGCATGCAAGGGGAGGTCCTTCCTCCCTGTACTGTCTCTCTGGTCTGTGCATTGTATTTGGTGTATGACAACAGGTGAGTGAGGTGAAGGGTCATGCAGTAGGGGTCTGAGAGCTCAAGTTAAGCTCTTATTTTTCAGTTTTGGGGCCCATACCCAATGGTGCTTAGAGATCCTAATGGTGCTTAAGGGAGGCTATGTGGTGCTGGGGATCAAATCTAGGCTGGCCAAATGCAAGGCCAGATCCCTACCCACTGCAATATCTCTCTAGGTCCTCAATAATTTTTACTGACTTTTCCACCTGCTGCCTTATTCTCATCCACAAGCTCCTGGGGGAATGTGTGTGAAACAGCCATTACCACTAATCTTTCAGAACTTCACATGCAAGAGAGCTTGGTGAGTGACCCATTGCTGAAATTTGTTGTTTTCTTTTTCTTTTTGATGTGGGCTATTCTAGCACATGAAGGGACCACGGCAGGACTATGAGGTTCCAAGTACCAAGGCACATACTCCAGTCCTTTGAGCAATCTCCCTGACCGCTTAAGTCTCTTGAAGATAAAGATTTTTCTTAAAATCTGTTAATCCAGCATCTAGTCCAGGACCCCAAATCACAGGAGACCTCAAAGAGTGAGATCAATTCCAATCTAGAAATTACAGGGGAGGATGGGTGGTGCTATGTGCTTACTCCTGCTCTGTACTGAGATCATGCTGTGAGTTCAGGGGATCATATATGATGCTGGGGATTGAACCCAGTTGACTGTATGCAAGGCAAGTGCTTTCCCTGCCCACTGCACTATGTCTCTGGTCTTAATCTGTTTACATCTTGGCTTGTGGTGGTCTTGGCTTCATGACCGTCCCAGATTCTATCTGCCAGCTCCCTATATGCAGGAAAGGAGGGATGGTCCTGATACTCCTCTAGCACAGGCCCCTTGGCTGGCAGCTGATGGCAGGTGTACTGTGCCCAGAAGTAAGAGTTGGCCAAGACTGGTGTAGTACGGGGGTGGGGGTGGGGAGGTATTCAGCACTAGAAGTGGGGAGGACATGGGGAGCAGAGGCTGCCCAGAGTTGGAGCCAGCCGGCTGCGGGCCTGCACTTTGTCCTTATTCTCCCTTTCATCCTCAGCCTGAGCGGGACTTTCTGAATGGAGCAGGCTGGAATGCTCAGCAGGGGGCTGTGGAGGGGCATTCCAGGCATTCTTTACCCAGTCAGAGAACTCTGGGGCACAGCTGCCCGACACTAGGAAAAGAAGCAAATAAAGGCTGTGGGGGTGTCTTCAAGCAGCAGGGGCCAGGGCAAGAAGGGGGAGGGGTGGAGAAGGAAGGGACAGGGCCCTAATATTCCAAATCCTCTTCTTCCTTCAGTGCTGATGCCTGAAGCATAAAGAGGTCCTGCCACAAGATCCTCACTGTTCTGTGAGCAGGCTCAGGGCAATCAACTGTGGAGGGGAGACTTTAGGAGCTCAGAGCTGGGACTTTTCTGTCATTATGCGTTTTCGGGGTCCCTCAGCACAGGCCATTCCTACGTACAGTCAGGGTGGGCTGGATGGTCCAATGCTCAGACACAGCAGTGCTGGGGGTGCTAGGGTCACATCTTGCAGGGCTTGAGGGTAGGGGTGTGTATTTAACAGAATAGTGTGTTTAAAAAATCAGTGTCTTAACTTCAGTGGCAGTTTCCCACCCATGGCAGATTGGGGGTACTTGCGTCTCAATCATCTACAGAGCCTGTTTTTCAATAATTGTTTTGATTCAATGGAGCGAGGCTTCCTGGACACAAAAGACGGACCATCAGGGAGACAGAATCAGGGTACACAGTGAGGGAGCAAGAGACAACCCCCTTTGGACAGTGCAATGACCATGAGGATTTATTAAAGACCCCTCCTTTCCGATATGAGTATGAAATTATGCCAAAATAATTCAATGCACGGAACCAGAGTACAGAGAGGATTTCCCCAGAACAAAGTATTCACATTTAAAATGGGCAAGATTCACTTAATAATAAAATACCAATAGAATACACATTTGAGACACTGAAAATAAATAAGGGTATTCTGGGGACCTGAAAGGCCAGGCAGACATATGGGCACATGATTTCAGTAGCAAGGTGGCCTAGAGGCCAGAGTTCAGAGTGTCTGAGGCACATGGCAGACCCAGGGTATGGGGTCCCTGGGATGAGGTTCAGTAGTAGCTGGAGTCTTTTCAAGTCTTCTAGATTCACAGCAGCACTTCTGGTAGGCTTGCACAGGGAGCTGAGGGTGGGCAAGGACAGAGAACCTTTGAGGAAACCAGGTTGTACTGTCTTACTGCCAGGCGAAATACCTCTCAGTAAACCCTACATTTAGGGGATTCGAGGTCCCCTATTAGCGTTGGTGGGTGGAAATGGGAAGTTTTTGTATCCCTTGGCAAGAAGGTTCCAGGCCTAGTTCTTATTGCTGTGAGATGGCGGCTGGGCAGGGTGGGTCCAGCAAGGGTAAGAATGGGCAGCGGGGTGGACCCAGGCTTCCCTCGGCTTCTCCACTGTGTCCTGGGTCTTCAGGGCTAGACACAGGCTGCCCTCCCCAGTCCACACCTGCCCTCCTAAGGGCACGGGTCAGTGTGTGGTCCCTGTGCTGGTCTGGCAGCCTGGTAGGGAAAAAGTCATTCTCTCCTTGGGTGCACACCCCCAGGGAAGGAAGCCTGCCTGCCATAGGACAACACCCCCATCAGCTGAGCTTTGTGCAGATCTTCAGGGCCTGCCGATAGGCCTCAGTCACCTCCTGGCACTCTAGCAGGGATAAGCAACTGTCTCCCAGGGGGTCCTGCCGCCAGCGCCTCAGGGCCCTGCTTCCAGGAACGTCTGAGGGGGGCTCCTCCAGGCATAGGAGGTCGTCCACAGACACACAGCCCCGCAATGGGGCCCCAGGAAGTCGTTCAGGTAGATCCAGCTGGTCAAAGGACTCCGAGGACAGGATGCTTTCCTCACTCATGGCGCCCATAGGACGGCTGGCCCGGGCTGGTGGGTGGGATGCAGCCAGTTCATCTAAGGAGCCAAAGGTGGGGGGCACTGTGAGGTCCCCCGTAGTTCGGGAGAACTTGCCGTTGTGTTTGAGGATGCCCTTGCGGTGCAGGAGAGGCCCGGAGTCTGGCAGGGGCTTCTCTTTCACTGCAGCACCCCTAGCAAGCACATTGTCTTTATCTAGGAGTTCTCCCGAATCACTGGGCTCTGGAGAAGAGTAGTAGCCAGACTCCCGCTGTTGCGTATTCCTCAGGATGCCCTTCCTGGGGGGCTGGATGATGGCCTGGCCGGAACTCAGCTCTGTGTCCCCTCTCGCCTCCACCAAGGGGGCCGAGACCTTCTTGAGAATGCCCTTGGGCTGCTTGAGGTCGCTCTTGCTGGGGTTAGAGGTATTACTCACTGGGGGCCCCTGGAGTGGTGGCGCCATGTCATGCTCCTTGCGGGATTTC
>PVKC010051947.1:0-10343 GCA_004027635.1 Crocidura indochinensis | reverse complement strand
AAGTTACATCCAAGTAGGACAATTCAAAACTCAGAATGACAAATACTCAAATGACAAAATCCAAAGATAGAAATGGAATATTGAAAACAGCAAGATAAAAAAGAAATATATATAAGGAAAGTCCATGGGTATATAGCAAATTTATTAAATGAGGCTCTACTAGTCAGAAGAATATGGAAGGATATAGAAAATCTCAATGAAATGAATACCACACCAAAAACACACTCTATCCAGCTAGATTATCTTTCAGATTTGAAGGAACCATACAGAGATTCATAGACAGGGAACATCCTAGGGAATTCATATCCTTGAAACAAGTTTTTCAAGTGGTAAAGGAGCTTCTCTGAAGAACTGGACAAACTTCCCATCATGTTGCATTAAGTATGATACTCATTATTGGTGTAGATGGTTGCCCTCTGCTAGATTTAAGGTTAAAAACATAGCAATCCAATCACCACAAACGGTATTTTATTAAATTGTTTTCTGATAATTCTACTGCTGTTCCTTTAAGTTTCACTGGACCAAGTAATGTGAAATATATTTGTTATATGACTGCTATGGGGGCAGGCAGAGGGGTGGGATGGAACCTGGGAATACTGGTGGAGGGAAAGGGATATTGATAGTGGGTTTGGGAATGTTGTATGCCTGAATAACTCTATTATGAATAATTCTGGTAAATCATAGTATTTCAATAAACATTAATACACACATAAACATATAACTTAAAACCCACAGGCACCTGAATCCAAGTTTAAAGGCATGGCATGCCTTGTATACATGATACCTTAAAAAATTTAGTAGGGAGAAAAGTTATTTTGTTCTCTGGCAGAATTTGTGATATATTTTCTGAAATAATGGATGGGAGACCTAAGAACTGGAGAGATAAAACAGTAAGTCTTACTGCAATGGAGCAAATCCAGAGCCTTCGAGTGCTAACTGGGAGGCCGGAAATAAGTCTGTCTTGGAAAGCCCTGATAGTCAAGCCTGATTGTAAGAGGACACCATGTGCAGTTCCAGGGGCAAAAACTGAGGCCTCCACGATGGGGCCCTCCTTCTCTTAGGCAGGCTGACACCCCAGGGCTGGAGTAGAGTTCTTGTTCAGTGCAGTACTACCAGGAGAAATAGAGCTTCCTTGGCACATTTCCTGTGCAATGCAGTCACACAGAATTTGACTTCCATTCCCTGACCATCTGTTCATCACAAGTCCTTGTATCTCCCTGAGTTCCTTTTTAAAACTCTGATTGGGGACCAGAGGGTTATTACGAGGGTGACAATGACAAAGCTCTACCCACTCAGTCAACGCTCCCCAGCTGAACCACAGACTTGCCCTCCCTCACATTCCCATGTGGAAACCCTGGACTCCAGGGAAGAGGAATCTGGAGATAGGTTTTGGGAGAGATAACTGAGGGGAATTGAGGTGCTGAAGGTCAAACCTGCATCCACCAGAGCTGGGGTGTCTTAAGAGAAAATCAAAGGTACCAGGAATGCAGCCCTATAAGTAGGGCAGAGTCCCACATCTTCACCTTGGACTTCTTGTCTCCCAAATCAGAGAAATTGAGTTCCTTCCTCTGTGTGAGCCACCGAGTGCACGTGGCACTTCCTGATGGCAGTCTGGACAGACAAATACCCCACTGGGAGTGGTGCATCACGGCCGTTAGGACCTGACAGGCCCAAGAACCATCTGGAATTGCAATCCCACGAACTAGCAAGTTAACTAGAACCCTGTGTGATTCCGACTGGACCATATGCTGCCACAGGCTCCGAGACACACATTTCCACCCCACGTATAGGAACATCAGCTGAGTGCTCCTTAGACAACACAGTTGTGTTGCCAGGTTATAATCATCGCTAATGGGTACGCTCATAAATTGCAGCTTTCCTATCTGCTAAAAGAGCCTGAAAAGATTTTTCATTCCTCTCTAATAAAAAACATGTTAACAGGCAAACCCAAAATTTTTTAGAGCAGCACTACAAGCAATAACCATTAAAATTCATTGCACTAGGTTAACATTCCTCATCAGTAAACACTTAAGTCCACAGAATAGAATAAACAAAATCATGTCATTTTGCATTTTCTTAATTGCCTGGTTTGTACTAAGAATTGGTATGTGGCCTAAGCTGGGCCTAATGGTTTTCTTTTTCTATTGTAGATGTATTAAGGAATCATCCTCCCACCCATACCCTCCCCACTCCATCCACTCCCTCTATTCCTTTCTAAACATTCCCAATCATCAGTTGCCCTTCTCTTTGATTATTTTGCCCACATAGGCCTATTTTTGTGATTGCGTTCCTAGTTTTCCTAACTCTTTCCCCTTTCTTCCTCCTGCTTCCATTTGACTGTTTCCTAAAGACACAAAATGGGGCCTCTATTATTCTTTATGTATGTGTGTGTGTGTGGGGGGGGGTCTTTGCTTCCCTCTTTATCTCCAGAATAATGAATGTTCATATATTTTTTTTTTCAAATCTCATATAGGGCCGGAGTAATAGCACAGCAGTAGGTGTTTGCCTTGCATGAGGCAGACCTAGGATGGACACATGTACGATCCCTGTCATCCCATATGGTCCCCCAAGTGAGGAGCAACTTTTGACTGAGAGCCAGGAGTAAACCCTGAGTGCCGCTAGGTATGCCCCCGACCCAGGAAAAAAATATCAAATCTCGTAAAATTTAGGAAATACATATAATTTCTGAAACAAGTGTCACTATATGTATATTCAGTTTAAATGAGAGAGGGGAGTCATTGCCTTCTGCTGCACTTCCTGAGAGAGAGACTCATGCAGAGGGAAGTGGGCACTTTTCACCTTGACCTTCCAACAACTCCCTGCCTGTAGAGAAGATGTTCACAGGACACACAGGCCCCTGCCCAATCTCTCGAGCCAGCTCAACAGCTGTGGCTCTTAATTTATTTGCAGGCCAGAGAAAACTAATTTTAGAAGGCAACTCGGGTGATTTTAACAAGCAGCCAGGATGGAGAAACAGCAAAGTCTCCCAAATATTTCAATTTACTTAAAAAAAATTTTGGATTTTTAAAGCTTGGTATTATTATTATTATTATTATTATTATTATTATTATTATTTGCATTAGAGTTCACTAGTTGCACCCCATTCCCACTGATTAATTGATGTACATGGGACAACAGTTTTCCGTGTCTCAGAAATTGAGTGAGGCCATTGCAGTAAGGGACTGGCATCTCTCATAAAAGTCTACTTTCTGGGCTAGGATGGTAGCTCAATGGTAGAGAAGAGGCCTAGCAAGAGACCTGGGGTTCGATCCCTGGACTTGCACAGCCTCCTGAGTACCATTCGCTCTACGTGACCCCCCAAAATTACCCCAAATCACTGCACAGCTTATCCTCTATCGAGCTTAAGAACACTCACTCAACCCTGAAATCTGTAGTGGAAATCAGAACTGATGAAGAAGGTTTAATAACATCCACTTGTGTGGAAAAGGAAGTGGGTCATGCTAACAGTGTTCAAAGTTAATTCCAACTCTGTGCTCAGGAGTGATCCCAGGTGGTGCTCTGAGAGATCAAACCATGGTCCTCAGCTTACAAGGCAAGTGCTTTACCTATAGTACTGTTCTCTCTGGCCTTGAAAACCTTAATATAAAACTTTTTGGTATTTTTCAAGAAACTGGAATACACTTTTTATTTCATTCCAATAAGGCCGAGTATCAATTTTTACAGTTCATTAAACAAGTAGTATCTAGTAATATCTAGTCATACAAAATTAATTATAAGATTAGTTATTAAGATATCATGATGACCCTACTGCAGACTATGAGAAACAATTAATAAGTGGTTAAATACACAGACTCTGGCACCAAGACAGCTTGGCTTCAGATCTCTGTTCTACCACTGGTTTCAAGCTACGGCCCTGGTTGGCCTCCTTTTCCCTTTGTCACGGACTACTGACACTGGTTGGCCTCCTTTTCCCTTTGTCATGGACTACTGACAATCCACAGACATTTCCTGTCAGCCCAATGAAGAAGTTATTACCACTTAGCACATAGCATGCCTGGATCATGCAGAAAATATTAAACAGTGAAATATAATTATCTTGCTATATGAAGTACCCTTATTAGTGTTTCTTATTTTTGTGTCAGCAATCCACCAAATATTCTTTTATTTTCAGTGATGTAGGGTGTGAAAAGAATAAAACCACAGGATTACTTACCTTGTTTGAAATGGATGAAAAGTAAAGTTCACCCCATAGATTGCTGTTGAATTAAGTGAATAAACAACAAAACACTTCTCTCCTCTCTCTTTCTCTCTCTTCCTCTCTCTTTCTCTTCTCTCTCTCTTTCTCTCTCTCTCTCTCCTCTCTCTCTCTCTCCCCCCCTCCCTCTCTCTCTCCAGGACAGGGCACCGATAACGTCTGCCTTTCTTAAATCCCTAAAGCAACCTAAGATTTGCTTTGACAAAGGAGATAGCATACAGGTTCAGACCCTTGTCTTGTATTTTGTTAAGCCTAATTCAACTCTGCTACTGTATTACAGACCCTGATCATTGCCAGGTGCAGCCCTGAAGGCCTGTGGGTATCAACAGGATGACCTGGATATCTCCAGCACTGTGGGGGTCCACTGCTCAAGTATCTCAGGGAGGGGCACCTAGTTAATAGACCCACTTGGGAACCCACCTTAGGGCACCAGGATTAACACACAGCCTGAAACACAAAGCATAAGGCCTCCCTCTCTGACACAATTCTTGTTTGCTTTGAACAAAGTCTTGCGACCTTGCTCCCCACACTGCAAACCCATCGCAGCCATAACCAATGGTCACCCCAGCACCATACCCTGCCTCTTCTTGAGAGGCCTGAGTTCATTGGCTCAGATCCTTGCCCTTTACTCCCCTGCACAAATCATCCACTAGATTTGTATCATATTCAAGTACATGGAAATCCAGAGATAGGCCGTAGTGGCTGGATATTCAAACTGAAGATTCACACACATCAATCACATTTGTTCTTTCGAAGGAGAAAGCCTGTTCTCTACTTTGCTTGTCCCTCATGAAAATAGCTGAGCTGTGAGCAGAAGTCACCATACCATAGTGGTCAAGAGGAACTCAAGAAAGTGAATTTGAGGGTCAGAAATCGCATCTTGTCTGTTGGCTGTTAGGCATAATTTTCGTTTTTCTTAAATTTTCATGTTAAACAGTTTCTTGTCTGCTCATTTAATAGGAAAGAGGAGAAAAAGACAAGCTTTGTAGAAAATACAAGTCTGGGTGTTTTTAAGGTCAGTGCTCATTTGATCTCATTATTCTGCCAGTTAATTGACAGGAAAGAACATCCTAATTGCTCGTTAACTCTGAAGATGCATCCCTTGCCTGGTGTCAAGGTCTAAGAGACTCAGAGGCACAGCAGCTGTACCACAGCCACTATACTTGGTGAACAAAGCATTTGAGTCAAACTGTAAAAGCATGGCAGAGGAGCTGGTCTAGGTCTCAAAAGATCAAGTGTATAATACAGCAGAATTGGGTGGTGAGTTACTAGTTCCTAGGGAAAGTGAGATGAAGAACAGAGTTGATTTCTGCGGCCACCAGGCTTTTCACAGCCATTGCTTGTGAAATGACTCTTGGTCAGAGGGCAGTGAAAAGGTCACCCCATCACTTATGCACAGGAACTTAGGAAGCAAGTATCTGGGAAAACTCAGATAACAACACAGGGGTGTCTTTCCAAAAGTGGGGTACTGCCACCCTTAGCTCCACTAAGTGGGCTGGAATGATACTTGTGTGTGTGGTGGGGGAATTTCCTTTATTTTGATTTTGGTTGTTTGGTTGTTTGGGGGAACCATACCCACAGTGCTCAGGGCTTACTTCTGTCTCTGCACTCAGTGGTTAATCTGAGAGCTCAGGAGACCATATTGGGTGCTGGGAATTGAGCCTGGGTTAGCTGTATACAAGACAAACACCCTCCTCACTGTACTATCACTTCAGCTCTCTGTTTGTTTATAGGTAGATTTCTGGGGGGTTGTAGAGGAAGAACACTATTTTTTTCTTTTGCCTAAATATGGGAATAGAAGGCCAATTAAGTTTGGCAGCCTCCAACTACTACGAACTATGCATGGGCTACCCAGATACCTTCTTCAAAGCCTCCCCAAGAAAGTCAGAATGTGTTGCCCAGCTCACCAATAGCCACTGCCCACACATGTCTGTGACAGAAACATTCATGGAACTGATGACAACCAGCAGGCAACCTGGGTTTCCAAAGAGTAGGGGACGTGGCTCACCCCAAACCACATTAGTCTCTATGAACAGAGTTCAGGGTACACTCACCTCCTCCCTGCCACCCCAACCCACATATGTCCTCTGGAAAACCTTCTCAACACAATAGTCAATTACTTGAGCTTAAAATTTATCTTTGTCACAAGGCAATGAGCCTGAGGAAGGGCCCTGGTCTCCCCGGGGTGCGGCTTATTTAAAGTTCTAATGAAGAGAGCAGGTGTTCTAGACAGATGTCCCTTCTTTCAGAAGACTCTTATTAAACACTTTATCTTCTTGAAAGTCTGTGCGCACACGCTGCATTTTATCCCTAGCCCAGCACTGCTCTGATCCAAAGTAGTTTCCTTGCGTCTCCTGGAGCTGAACACTAAAAGCAGAATATAACTGGGGTTTGGAAGAATTTGTAAAGAACTAAATGCCAAGGATAGAAAAATGATGGATGCAGAAAGTTGAACTTTTCAAAACAAAAGGGAAATACTCTTCCTAGTCCATAGAAAGTAAACACAGACTGTTCAGGTACACCAACCTCTGGGTCCCAACCACCTTCAAGACTGTTCAGGGGGCAAAATCAGTGCTTAGGAATACTGAGGCAGCCAAACTGTCCAGGATTCCAAGTATGTTAGAAGCACCCCAGCTACTAGTGACTAAGTGGCTGGAGCAGGTTGGCAGAAAGCTGAGGCGACAACTGGGCAAGTCAGAAGGGAAAGCAGGATTTAGGGGATCCATGCTCAAAGGCTCAGCTCTAACCATTTTCTCCCTCACTCACAGGACTGTAGAGGGTGAAGGGGGAAGGAAGAAGGCACCAAACCTCAGCCTTTCTCCACAAAATAATAATCTGAATGAATCTGTGGAGAACACGGAAAAGCACCAGTTTAATACAGAAGAGTTCAGCAACATGTAGGTTTATTAAGTACTTTTTCCCTTAGAAATGATTTACATGATTTTTCAGATATCTATGAAGTAGTTAAGTCAAAACACAAAAACAAAAGTTTTACTCCTGAGAAACAAAGATTACTGATGTTTTGCTAAATACCTTTCAAGGTTTTTAAGAGTACATTTTCCATAGACCACTGAATTAATTTCTCCTGGTAACAGTACTGTATCTTGCTTCTCATTCCAGACCCTGCCTGCTGGTCCCTCTATCTTTTTCATCAGTAAATATTATTTTTCAGTATGATCTCTCAAGCCTATTTCTAACTGTAGTATGACCAGCCTGCTTGTAATTTTTCCAAAGCAGATGATTACAATCAGCACAATATTTTTTAATAATCTGACTAAAACATTTTGGTCCTGGGTTATGACAAAAGCAGACTTAAGTGATGCCGATACAATGCAGATAAACTCCATTCCTGTCTGAGATCTTAAGAAAAAGAAATACTATTATGTCTGACTCTCACATCTGGCTCTCCATTACTAACAACTGCATTATAAATAGTTTGAATCATTGGAGAACTGCTGTGTGATGGGACTAGACCACTAAGAAAGCTATTTGAGTCTAGAATAAATGGAAACTAACACATAACTCTAGCTCCCCTCCTTTCACTAGCAACATGGCATTGGAAGTATTTAAATATATTTTTTTATTCTCATTGGGTGGTTTTGCTTAAAAAATATAAATTTAGACAAACAGATAGGGAAAAAGATGGGCACAGGAGAAGACATGAACTGAAGAAGCCACTGCTACTAAGTTCAGCAGTCTTTTGCATTCAGTTCAAAAACAGTGGCCCTCTCTGCCTCTGAGATTCCCAAATGTAGGAAAATGAAGCAGCACATCTATCTCCAAGCACAAATATCATCTCTCCTCAGAACCCACAGTGGGCACCATGGGGCAGTCAGCAGCCCACCAGTTGTCTTAGGGCACTGTGTCACAGAGTGGACAAAATGTACAAGGACCCTAACCTGAGAAATGACCCAGAGGGCTGGAGCACAGGCTCTGCATGTAAGAGGTCTGGGTCTGCTCTTTAGTACTACATAGTCTCCCAAGCATTACCCAGTGTGGCCCGAACCATACTCCCACTCCACCAAATAATACTAACAAAATATCCCCCAGGAGTAGCATATTTTACTCATCTCATTTGCTGTCCACCACCAAAAATGTGATTCTGGACCACTCTGCTTCTCTGTGCCTGTTTCCCAGTGACACCAGAAAAAGTTGCCTTGGTGGGTTGACCAGGAAGAGGCCTCAAGATTGCAGAGAATTTCATGATTCAATTGTGTGGTGGCTTCTTCAGGGAGCTACAAGATGGGGAACTGGACCTCAAATGCTGAGTGGTCACACTCTGAGGGGTGTGCGAGGTAGGGTTATTGATTATTCTGTCTTCTTTCTGCTGACTTGTACTTTATTAGGTGACCATGTAACTCATGCTCTCTTTATGGGCACATGTGGTGATACTCAGAAGTTACTCTGAGCTCTGAGCTCAAGAATCACTCCAGGAGGGCTCCGGGGACCATGTGGGGTGATGGGGACCAAACCTGGGTTAGCTGCTTGCAAGGCAAACTCCCTACCTGCTATGCTATCACTCCAGACCCATGTGCTCTCTCTCTTTTTTTTTGGGGGGGGGGGTCACACCCGGCAGTGCCCAGGGGTTACTCCTGGCTCCATGCTCAGAAATTGCTCCTGGCAGGCACAGGGGACCATCTGGGGCACCGGGATTCGAACCAATGACCTTTTGCATGAAAGGCAAACGCCTTACCTCCATGCTATCTCCCGGGCCCCTTATGTGCTCTCTTTTTAAAAAAAAATGTCTTCATTCTTTTTTAAAATGATTTTTTAATTGAATCACTGTGAGACACAATTAGAAAGTTGTTCGTGATTGAGTTTCAATGTCCAACACCCTTCACCAATGTACAATTCCTGCCACCAATGTCTCCAGTTGTCCTTCCCCCCCCCAAGACAGATACATTTTTATGCTTCTCTATCTCTCTTCCATTTTTCCTTTTAGGTACTATGGCTTACAATACTATTACTGAAGAGCCATCACACATAACTCTTTACTTCCTTTAGCACCAATTTCTTGTCCAGAGTGATCATTTCCAACTATCATTATCATAGTGCCAATGAGAACTTCTCTGCCCTAACTGCATTTCCTCACTATTTGTGGCAAGTTTCCTACCATGGGCCAGTCCTTCTGGTCCTTGTCTCTACAGTCTTTGGGTATTATCACCATAATTGTGTATCTCTGAAATAACCAGAGAAACACCCCGATCCTCAGAGGCTGTAAGCGATGGACACAGAACTGTCATCGTCCTTCTAGATCCTTCTACATGGGTCCCCTTAGGACATCTGGAATTCAGGCATGAGTACTGCTCACTGGGCACTTCTAAGAGCATCTGTGCCAGCATGCATCCCACACACCTGAAGCTCAGATCAAGTGATCAGGGCGTCCACAAGGGGTGGGGGATGGTGAGGTGCAGTTAAGTGTTGAGCTATAGCTAAGCCTGAAGACTGATACAAAAAGTCCTTCAGGGGCTCAGCTGTGCTCCAAACCAGACTCTCATAGTTATCTCAGAAATATAGGTTCAATCTCTAACTTCCAGGGAGATCATGACTCCAGGTTCCCCACAGCCTAAGGAAGGTGGAGGGAACCCACTTTCCACCTGTGTTTCTTGTAGAAGGATATGGTTGACATGCCTATACAGCCTGAGGCTCTGTCCTCCTCATGGGAAAAAAGAGGGTCAATCAGATAGGACCATTTACTGGGAACACTGCATGCTGCCATCCAACAGTTCTATTTCTAAACGCGAATTTTCTTTACTGAAAATACAACAACTGAGCCTAGGAAACAAAATTAAAGCTTTCATCTCAGAAAATGAGCTTGCTTCATGTTCCAGTAACTTACATCATAAACAAAAATGTAAGATCCATCTTGAAGCACAGTCTGAACTCTGTAGACTTAACACACGTCACAGAACCAGGAGTTTTTGCAAAGGCCCATGTTCTAGTCTTCTCCAGTTAAACTTAATCTCTTCCAATAATAAACTGCATACTGAGAACTTCAGAAACTTCAAACTATACAGGATAACCTGGATATCTAAATTGTCACCTGAGTAAACTTGACAATATATAAAATTCTTTTTTGTTTGTTTGTTTGTTTGTTTTGTTTGTTTGTTTGTTTTGGGTCACACCC
>PVKC010051945.1:0-10341 GCA_004027635.1 Crocidura indochinensis | reverse complement strand
GAACACATTATTGGAAAATCATAGATTTACTGACAGCTGACTTAAAAGTGATCAATCAAACTTCCCCAAGAGAAAATTATATTTTAAAGGAAGCTTTATAACTTTGATGGCTTCAAAGGTCAAGTTATTTCTTCTCTCCTATTTAAGAACATGTTCTGAAATCAGTCAATTTTAATTCAACATAAAATCTTTCTCCTCAGTTTCACCTCCTACATGATCTAACATGATTAACCCTGTGTTGCTAATCTAAGTGCTGATTACCTTTCTTTGATGGAATAAATTTTCCACCCAAAATTTTTATTTATTTTTCAATTTCCAATAATTTAAAAGAACAGATTTATTTTTCTTATATTACATATAACATAAAATCCTTTTCTAGTATAAATTTGCATTTGGTACTGAATCACAAGACTGGCCTTTTCATGTGTATGTGTTATATGTCAGGAAAGGGACTAAGGGAGCTGCAGAGAAAGAACACCAGGTAAAGCATTGCTTTGCATACAACCAGCCCAGTTTTTATCTCTAGTATCCCATAGGGTCCCCAGAGCCTGCCAGAAGTAACTTGTGAGTGCAGAGTCGAAAGTAACCCCTGAGCACTGCAGAGTATGACCAAAGGGGAACATGAAAAAGGAATTTATTTAGCTCTAGGAAGCTCTGTCCTTTTTAAAATGTTTTTGAGGCTACATCAAATTGAAGAGCTTTTGCATGCATAAAGAATCAAGGGCTAAAACAAAAAGACATCTGACTAAATGGGAGAAATAATCTCATTCGACATTTTAAACAAGGGCTTACCTAAAGTAATAACAAAGATCAACAAAATACATTTAAAAAATCCTATCAAAAATGGGGAGAAGAAATGAATAGGCCCTTCTCAGAGGAAGACATGCAAAGACACACACAAAAAAAGTGCTAAGCATCATATGTCATTAGAGAAATTCAAATCACAAAAAAGTACTAAACATCATTTGTCATTAGGGAAATTCAAATCAAGACAAGAAGATATCTAACACACCAGTAAG
The DNA here is from genome assembly GCA_004027635.1 of Crocidura indochinensis. Taxonomy (NCBI): domain Eukaryota; kingdom Metazoa; phylum Chordata; class Mammalia; order Eulipotyphla; family Soricidae; genus Crocidura; species Crocidura indochinensis. The sequence continues at coordinate 9,322 of PVKC010051945.1, read as the reverse complement.
AATGACACATAACAAAAATAGTTGGAATAATCTGTGCTGGATGGAATGCAGTGAAAAGGGAAGGCTCATCCACTGTTGGTGGAAATGTTATCTGATTCAACCCTGGTGCAAAAGGTAGGAATCGTCAGTAAAATCATAATTGATTTTTCATATGACTCAGCATTCTATATTTTTGTCTTCAAGATATTCATCCAAATGAACATATACATATAAGTATGCATTGCCTAAGTGAATACGATAGATAAAATATGGAATCAACCTTGGTATCTAATGACAGATTAATGAATTATGAGATGTGACTCATGTACACAATGGAATACTACAGGAGCAATGAAATTGCTCAATTTTCTCAGACTTGACTGGAAAAGGACCATATTTTATTGTATGAAGTAAGCCAGGATAAAAGAAAACACACACAATGATGTCAGTTTTTTGTGGCATGTAAAATCAAACGGTATTGTGAAATGTAATTTAATAAAGGGGGGTGCCTAGATCACTCTTGAATTCAGAGCTTAAATATTACAAGAACAGAGAAGAAAAAAATCAAGGCACTAGGGAAGAAGATGAGAAAGAGAAGTAATCGGGGGATAGAAGTCTGGTCTTTGTTTATATTGGGGATTTGGGAGAGTGGTAGACATCTAAAGCACAGGCTCAGTAATACAATAACATAAATCTGAGCTGAAACCACTAAACTTTAATGTATTTGCCAAGATGTCATTGGGGAAGACATACAGGGAGGTGGGAGAAGACAAAATATGGGAGTGCTAATGATGAATTTGACACTGCTGGTGGGAATGGTGTTGAAACTTTAGATGCCTACATATCAATAACTTTTCAAACCACAGTTTATTAATCAAATAAAGATTGTATATAGGTAAGGCATTTGCCTTGCGTGCAGAAGGTTGGTGGTTCGAATCCCGGCATCCCATATGGTCCCCTGAGCCTGCTAGGACCGATTTCTGAGCATAGAGCGAGTCAGGAGTAACTCCTGAGCGCTGCTGGGTGTGACAAAAACAAAAAATCAAAAACAAAAAAAAATTAAAAAATATTTTGGCTTTAAAGTGTAGTGAAAGACTAACTCAGATAGTTGAAAATCTAAAATAATTTTCACATTTTTCTCCTTTGTTTTTCAAAGTAATGCTTTGGTTAATATCATTGTCCTTTGTAGAATAAATTTCTTTTTATTTTCATCATGATACTTCCCATGATATACTTTGTAATTTTCAAAGACTAAGTATGTTCTTACCTTTGGATAAAAAATATTTTAAACTGTCTCAGGAGCTTCCATTTTACTAATGCTCAAAGACAAATGCATTATTGCTAATCAAGTAATAACAATCCTAGGCCTCATTTACTGTGCATATTTTAAACACAATTATATATCTAGAACTCTCTAAGTGGTACCTATAAAATAGTGACGCTTTTGGTGACAACCTTGTTTAGAAAAATACAAATCTTGCACTCATAAAGCTTTCGCACATTTTCATTATCGTAATCAATGTTGCCTCAATAAAATATTTATTAAAAAGGCTAATATAAAAGATAACATTAGGTTACTTTAATTAATGAAATATATTTCCATTTCAATGTGACATTATGAAACAAAAGAAATAGTTGAGAAATTGTGGGACTCTTTCATATAGAATTGTCCTACTGGATTGTAGTAGTTCATTTAGTATTTAAGCAATTATAAGGTTATTACTTAACACACATTCTATACAGCTCCATATATGTGTGCTTACAATGAAGGTTAAAAAAAAGAGAATAGGTTTGGAGGAAGGTCAACTCTGTTGGTGGGAATACCCCTGATTCAATGTCACTATGTACTTTATTACTGTGAAAGATTTGTAATTCACAATGAAAAATTTTTCTAAAAAGACAGTTATTATAATTTAAAGTATTGTTCTTTAAGCTATTTTTCCTTTACTTCAAAATAAATTCATCAGTGTCATTATATTATTTTCTTTGGGGGGGCTTCATATGTAACACTCAGGGGTTATTCCTGACTATGCGCTCATAAGTTGCTCCTTGCTTGGGGTGCCAGGGGATCAAACCACGCAATCTAAGGTCAGCTGTGTGCAAGGTTAATGCCTTACCACTGTGCCACCGCTCCAGCCTCTGTATTATTTTCTTAACTGTAAGTTAAACTTTAGAAAGATCCATTTTCCTAGTCAGAAATATATTCTTCAAGGATAGTTCTAGAACATTTAGTTCTAAGTTATCATGCTAATATGATTGTTTTCAATTTTTCCTTTCCTTTATGTAACCTATGGTGCTTTGATGACCCTTCACAGGTCAAGTCAGTCCCTTTAATTAAATAGTGACTCATTCGCACTTATTAACTATAATAAGCAGTTTAACCTATCGGGGATCATACAAATTATGACCTCCCTAGAACCTTCATAAAGGACAACATTAGTCTAACCTGATATTTCTAGGTTTACCCTCACACAATCCAGGACAATGTGCCTCAGAGCACTCCGATTCTACTTACATTAACCAGTATTAAACTCACATACGTACCCTGCTTTGTCCATTCCATCTCAAGGAAAACAGTAAAGTCTTCTGTCTTCTACTCTTCATAAATCTTTCTAATATAGCATCTTTGCTCAGAATTCCTTTATTTCCCCCAAATTGAGCAACAACTACATTTAAATTTTTTATTTTAATTTATAATTCTTTTTAGCACTGTGATTCATCAGATAAATGGAAATAAAAAAACAGATTAAATTTTAATGCTGTTATTTTCTGAGTTATTTACCTCATTCTACTTGAAAAATGATAAATTTGAAAACGATATAACTCAAGGTTAACTAATAAAAATGCTTCAGACAATCAAATTTTAGTTAAGATATTTAGGCAAATAATACTCTGCATTACAACTATTTGTATAGGTAAAATTAAGTAAATGTGTACTAATATAATGGCCATCATGTTTGGAATCAAGTCGCAACTTTGTGTGAGAGTTGCTTGGGGCAGTGCTAAGTAATCTGCTAATAATAGAAACTGAACTTAGTTCTCCTGTTTGCAAATCATAGATTCAGCAGTCTGTTCTTCCTTTCTGGCCCAATTATAGATACAAATGCCCTCATATTAATTCGATATACATATTGAATTTTTCCATTATTTGAGAACATCCTATCTTGTTGACAAACTGAATGGTAATTTATCATATTTGGTTACTGTTTGTCATAAGAAACTCCTTATCCTTTATTGCTTTTTTGTGTTCATAGGGTATACCCATAGCAGTTGAATTGCTGTATCATAAGAAAGATGAATTTCAAGTTTTTGAGGAAAATTCTTATATATTACAGAAAATCTGTAATAGCATTTCCATAGTAGTGAATGACAGTCTCTTTTTTCCCCATATCCAAGCCAGCACTGGGTGTTCTTGTTTTTATTATGATGTGTTTTAGTTTGTATAGTGTGAGACAAATCTCATTTTGTTTTGATATGCATCTCCCTGAGCATTTGTGATGAGAAATGCCATGCTATTTATTAATTATTGCTTTGTAGTGCAATTAATTCTTTTTCCCAAGAATTGATTTAGCTATTTGGAGACACTTATTGTTCCAAATGCATTTCCAGATTGTTTGACCTACCTCTTTGAAAAATGTCATGGGTATGCTTAAAGGAATAGCACTAACTCTGTACAATTCTTTTGCAAGTATTGCTATTTTAGTGTTGGTACTCCTCCTCATCCATGATCAGGGAAAATGTTTCCATTTCACATGTCCTCTTTTACTTCTCGAAGCAGTATTTTGTAATTTTTTTGTATAGGTCTTTTACCTCTTTAGTTATGTTGATGCAAATTTTCTGAGACACAATTGTGAATGGGATTGTAACCTAATTTCTTTTTCTTCTATTTTATTATGTGTACATAAAAATGTCATGGATTTTTGTATGTTATTTGTAATCTGCCACTTTACTATACAAATCTATTGTTTCTTTTTAAATATATATAAAGAAAATGCATCACATAGTTAACATAACTATTCATAATACAGTTATTTCAAGATGACAGAAAATAAAGTTATTAAAATGGAAAATAGAAAAACTGGAAAAATTGGTAAAAAAATAAAGAAGAAAAAGTACAGTAGCATGTATATTTGTGAAAATTATTGTATCACTAATGAACTCATTCAAGCAATAGAAAAAGGTTTAGTAAGCTCTTTTTTTTTTAAGATAAGCATGTTTCTTGAAGGTTTTTGTTGAGTCTTTAGGATTGTCTAAATATAATATCAGGTCATCTGCAAAAGTGAAAGCTTCAATTCTTCCTGTCCTATCTGGATTCGCTTGATATATTTTTCTTGCTTGATTACTAGGGCAAGAATTTCCAGCACAATATTGAATAAAAAAGGTGAGAATGGGCAATGGTGTCTTGTGCCAGATCTTGGAGGAAATGCTTTTATTTTACCCCATTGAGTATAATATTTGACATTGTCTTATGTAATGGCCTTCTCAATATTTTGAGAAAAAATTTTTCTACTCCAATCTGTGGAGTGTTTTTATCAAGAATCGGTACTGGACCTTATCAAATGATTTTTCTGCATCTTTTGATATGTTCATATGTTTTTATATTTCATTTTGTTGACATGATGTTTGATATGCATATGTTAAATCATCCTTGTATCTATGGAATGAATATTTTTCACTGTGTATACCTCCTTGATGAACTGTTGAATCTATTAGCTAGAATTTTGCTGAGGATCTTTACATAAGTGTTTCTCAAGGATTGTTCTTTGTTTTTTTTTTTTTAGTGGCATCTCTGTTTGTTTTTGATATAAGCATGGTTTTCACTTCATAGAATCTCTTTGGGTGTGATTCTTTTGTTTTTTTTTTTTTTTCAATTTCCTGGAAGAGCCTGAAATGAATTGGCAGAAGGTGTGCTTTAAAGTTTCAAATAATTCATGTGTGCCTTGGCTTTTCGTTTTTGCAAGAATTTTTACTATCATTTTATTTTTTCCAAAAATGATAGGTTTGTTCAGATATTTCATATCATCTTGGTTCTGCCTTGGGAGGTATTAAGAGTACAGGCATTTATTCTTTTCTTTTAGTTTCTCTTGTTTTGTGCAATAAAGATTCTGAATGTAAACTCTGGTTGCCTTTTGAATTTCTAAAGAAACTGTCATAACCTCTCCCTTTTCACTTCTAATTTGGTTTATTAAATTTCTCACTCCTTTCTTCTTTGTGAATCTTGCTATTGCTTTATTGATTTTATTTTTTTCAAAGAACCAACTCTTGCTTTCATTGATCTTTTAGATTGATTTTTTAGGTTTCCGGTTCATTAATTTCTGCTCTGCAATTTGTTAATTTTTTTCTGACAGCCTATTTTTGGTTCATCTTGTTTATCATTTTCCAATATTTAAAGATATAGCTTTAATTAACTTATGTAGATTCTTCCTTCCTGATGAATGTGTGAAAACCTATAGATTTTCCTCGCAATACCACTTTTGCTGTGTCCCATAAATTGTGAAGTCTCTTGTCTTCATTCATATTTGTTTTCAGTAATCTTTTTATTTCCTCTTTTTTTTGTTATTTTTGTTTTGGGGTCATACCCAGTGATATTCAGGGGTTATACCTGGCTATTGGCTCAGAAATTGCTACTGGATTGGGAACTACATGGAATTCTGGGGATTGAGCCAAGGTCTGTCCTGGGTCAGTCGCGTGCAAGGAAAACACCCTAGCACTGTGCTATCATTCCAGCCCCAACCTCTTTGACTTCATATCTGACCCACTGACTGTTCAGTGTTGATTTATTTAGTTTCTATGTATTAAAGATTCTTTCTCTGTGTCTGTAATTCCTTCAAATTTTAGTGCAGGATAATCTAAGAAGGTAGTTGATACAGATTTTATCCTCTTGAGTTTATGGAGATATGTTTTGTGGTCCAGCATGTGAACTATCTTGGAAAATATGCCATTTGCATTAGAGAACAATATTTGGGGAATGGAGAGTCCTATTTAAATATACTTAGCCACTCTCTTCTATTTCTTTAGTCAGAGCAAGCATATTCTTACTGAAGCTTAGCCTCAACATATCAAGGGACATATCAAGATATAATAGAGTGATATTGAAGTCTCTCAGTATTATTGTACTTTATTGATTTCTTTCTTTAAATCTATCAGCAGTTGTTTTAAATATTTCTCTGGCCATGCATTAAGTGCATATGTGTTTAGGAGTGTGATTTTTACCAAAGGATATCTTTGATGACTAAGAAAAAACATCTATATCACTTATACAATTTTTAATCTTAATGTCTGTATTATCCTGATATTAGTATGGCAACCCCAGCCTTTTGTTTGTTTGCTTGTTTGTTTTTGGGCCACACCCAGTGAAGTTCAGGTGTTACTTCTGGCTATGCACTCAGAAATCTCTCCTAGCTCAGGGGATCATATGGGACTCTGGGATTGAAACCAGGTTCTGTCCTGGGTAGATGCATGCAGGCAAATGCCCTACTACTGAGCTATTATCCAGCATATTTTATCAAATTCAAAATTTTCTATCTTGATTAAAAAAATAACATGCTAGTTACAGATTGCTCATAAATGCTAAAAAATAAACTGACAACCACTTAACTAAACTCACTGGAATTATCAAAGTGAGAGATAAAGATAATTGTAGGCTTATTTCTCAAAATAAAAGATATTTCCCTACAGAGTTTAGGGCACTAGAATTATCCAGGAGTATTTTTAGTAACTTCCATGCAATTTGTTTACGGAAAGAAAACCAATTGTTAAGGTGGAAGCTGAGTGATTTTTTTTTTTTGAAAAGAAGGTGGTAGGTCAAATAAAATGGGAATTAACACTGAAGGCAGTTTAATTTAGTGAAGTAGACAGTAATAATAATGTCATTGAATTAATTATTTTAAAAAGAGAGTCTTACGTTTTACTATGCCATTGTTTATCAAGAATCTTAGAAAGCTATTTGTATAAAGAGCTCATATTGTCTTACTAAAGTGATTGCTCTCAAACTGGGAACATGGGAACATGTTTCTGAGTTTGATTGCAGGCCTCTGAGTAACACCATGAATGATGCTCAATAGAACACTGAGACAAACATAAGAGTAGCCCCTGAGTGTTTTTTTAACACTTAAAACCACACTTTAATTAATTGGTTAGAAGCAATGGACAACAAAAATAAAACAATTCCAATAACAACAGGAATGTTAAAATTTAATAGACAGATTAACATTCTTCACCCTCAACCTCTCCATCATCATTATCTGTTCCAACTCTTCATAATCCTTCTCAATGGTAGCCATGTTCTCAGGAGCCTCAGAGAAGTCACCCTCCTCCATTACCTCACCCACATACTGTGAACAAAGGCACACCTGGCATGCATGAAATCGAACTCATGTTCCAGGCAAGCACTGTGGTGTTGCTCAACATGCACACTGATTGCTGTACTTTTGCCAGATACCCCACCATGAACCACAGTGGGAGGCTGGTAATTAATATCAAAGTTGAAGCAGTGGGACACCAATCCACAAACTGGATGCTACACTCAGTCTTGATGGGACTACTCAGGATCAAGGTCATCTCCCTCAAAAAAAATATCAGGGGCCAGAGCAGTGGCACAAGTTGTAAGGCATCTGCCTTGAGTGTGGTTTGATTCCCTGGCATCCCATATTGTCCCCCAAGCCAGGAGCGATATCTGAGCTCATAGCCAGAAGTAACCCCTGAGTGTTACTGGTTGTGGCAGAAAAAACAAACAAAAACCTCTGAACAAAATACTGCATTTAAGTATATTTGAGAAGCTATTAGTTTTTATAAAGTGATCTTGTTATATATAAAATCATTAGAAATATATTTATTTTAGTTGTTAACTATTCTTCTCATGGATCTTATTCTTTTAAAAATTATTTTTATTGAATCACCATGAATTACAAAATTAAAGATTTATTCATGTTTGAGTGTCCTGTGTACAATATTTATAACACCAGTCCCTTCACCAATATTTGCTTTCTCCCACCAATGTACCCAGTTTCATCCCAACCTGTTGCTAGAAGGTAAAGTTTTACGTTTTCTTTTTTTTTTTTTTCTTTAGATACTTGGTTTACAATACTGTTACAGATAGGGTATTATATAGGTCTAGTTTAAATCATTTATTCTGATAGTATATAAAGACCTGCTTAATTTGATAACCAGCAGCAAAATTTCTAGGGGGTATAAAATTTGAGATTTTAACATTAGTTAAAACTTTCTTAGTAAAATGTCTGCTAAAACAGATCCACTTTGCAAGCAACTTTACCCATATTCTTATTCTTTCAATAATACTTAATGACTGAGAGGTGATATTTTGACATTTAAGGCATTTGCATGGACCATCCTGGTTTAATGATTCAATAGCTGACATACATATTGTCCCCAGACTACCTGGAGTAATCTTGAAAACTTCTGGATATGGCCCAAAACAAATAAACAAAAATGTATTAGCCTCATATCTTTAAAAGATAGGTAAAAATCACCTAGATTTTTTAAAATTTTATAAATCTATGAAGTAAAGCAATAATTTAATGAGTAATATCCCTATCACATTGAGAAAATGCTAAGCTAAGAAATGAATGATTTCTATAATAACTCAGTTTTATACTATTTAGAAAATAGTAGTTTAAAGACTTTAGATAGTTTAAGGAACTAAATATCTTTGTTTATCATTGTTAAAAATTTTTTTCATATTTGATATATTAAAGTATATGTTATTTTTATTTGCATTTATATATACACATATTTGCCTGAGTAACTCCTGAGTTATGTTACAGAAATTGAATAATACTCATAATGTAAATTTGCATAACACAATCTCATTCCTAATATCCTAAGTAGCATATAATAAATATTTTAGTCAATGAGTACATCTTGATATTTAAAGGAGGTGACAATTTTTTCTATTTTCTTTCATTCTGACTGAAGATGTAAAAGCAACTGAAATAAAGATTTTTTTCTCAAGGAAAAGATAATGTTATCAAAATATGGAATTCTTTAAGTTCATAATACTACTTAAAAAACAATCCTCTTAACACTTGAAGATTCATTGTATTTGTTTTCATTATAACCAAAATAACAGCCCTAGTTCCCTTACATATTTTACTGAGTTTCAATAATAATGCACTAAGCATTTTATATGTCTTTTGTTAAGTATATACACAGATGCTTATTAAGCAATATAATTTGAAGCTAAGAATTGATTCATGTGAATAATAGTTTTAAAAATTCAATGATAATTCTCTTAAACAAAATGAACAAGAAAAACTAACTCAAGTATTTTATTTCATCTATTCTCTGTGCTTCATGATCAAATAATTATGCAATCAGCAATTCA
>PVKC010051944.1:0-10324 GCA_004027635.1 Crocidura indochinensis | reverse complement strand
CCCCCCCCCCCCCAATATTAGTGCAACTGGTCTCCACTTTACAGCTTGTTGTAGGTTGGGTATCTATTCTGTTTGGTGTTCCTGTCTGGTCATTTTTTATTTACACTACATGTTCCTATGACTGGTCCTGGTAACATCCTTTTCTCCCCTCAATCTATGAGGCTGATTGGTTCAAGTTATGCTATTCTGTTTGAGATAAAAAGGTTAAGGAAAAGAGAAGAAAAAATTTGGTTTCAACTACTAAAAAAAAAATGGAAAAAAACGAAATGAAAAAAAATCACTGAATAATATCCACAAGAGTAAAAAAAAGTTGAAGAAAAAAAAAGAAGGAAAATAATGTCAAAAATAGACAAAAAAGAAAAAACAAAATCAGAAAAAGGAATGCTAGAGTGGCAGGGTTTGGTGTTACCCAACTTTATTTATTTATTTATTTATTTATTTTATTTATTTTTTTTTTGTATAGGCACAGTAAGTATTGGGGATGGAAAGAAATTTCCATGGCCTAAGAGATTCAGGGTTTCTCCACTCTTGAAGCATATTGTCATGGGAGCAACCACTGGCTCCATTGCCATATCAAAGGTTTTTGGGGTTTTTTTTTCTTTGTGGTGTCAGGAAAATTTCCTCTCGGTTGTGGATGAGAAAATCAGGTCACAATCTTGGTATTTGCGCAGGTCCTAGGACAAGGCTTAGGATAGAGTCTTTAAGATTCTAGAGGTTGTTCCAACATCATTGATGTGTTCAGTTTTCTTTATCATGTGCTCCATGTTTTTGCTAGTTCCCTAAACCAAATTCTTCGAAATTGTGGTTCCAAAGGTTCTGCTCAGCCTCTGTTGATAGAATTGGGCCTCTGTACTAAGAAATCTTGATTTTTTAAGAGACCTGGAATATAGCCTAGGGTAGAGTTTTCCTTAATGGTCTCCAGGTAAGTTCTGCCCAGTCATTGTTTTCAAAGTCAGTTTTCTGTAGTTCATGCTCTTATTTTTCATAGTTCAAAGGATGATACATCTTCTGATTTCCACTTAGTGTTAGGTGATGTGCTAGGACCTCCTGGTCTTAGGTCACGTTGTCATTTCCTAGCTGTCCTTAAGTGTAGTTTTCCCTTTCCTCTTTTTTGTTGTTGATAGTGTAATAACATGGACTCTAATAGCTAATCAAAAAATTTCATCCGAGTCTCATATTTTACTTTTCCTACTCATCAATTATTGCACTCTTTTAGTTTTGACAGTCAAAGATGTTGATGATTACTGTGATGTTAACACACATTTTCTGGGGAATTCTTGACAGTTACTAGTGATTAAAGATCATTTAATTGTGTTGTTCAGTTTTAATTGAAACTCAAAGTCTCTGGCTATAGTGCTCCAGAGAGTTTATACTCTGTTGCAACATTCAAAACATGTGGGTGAGACTAGAGATTGAACTCATCATAAACTCATTTTTAGCACAAAGACATCTACTAGGTATTATTTCTATTTTACAATTTAACTTTTCTATTAATAAAATAAAACAAATTCAGTTCTTTGAGGACTACTTTTACTACAATGAAAAAGGATTTCAATAACAAATAATTCTATTTCCAAGCATGGCTAGAAATGTGCAAAATAGGATATCAATGAATAGGATATAGTGAAAAAAAGTTTTAAAACTATCAGACATAAACTTTTGAGGTATAAGAAGTTCTTATTTGGCACTGTATTTTAATGTGTTTTCATTTAATTTATATAAATTTAAAATAATTAAGTCGGTGAGCTTTAAAACCAGCAAATTTTATACTATTCAGATTTATGATTAGAATATCAACTATATATAAGATAATTTTATAAAATATATATTTGAAACACAGGTAGCTGATTAGCTGCATGGCCATAATCCTTTAGTTTACAAAATTCAGGCACTCTGTTGAATGAGTGATGTACTTATAGTGGATCATAGAAGTTACTTACTAAATTTGTACTGCCACTCTTTAACTTTTAACATAATCTATAAATATTTTGATTTAATTGATGATAGCTGATTTCTATTTTAATTGGTATTCAAAAATAACCATGGAAACAGTGAAAATAAGTCACTTAAAGTATATTTACTTTAATATATTTTATTAACTTATATTTAGTATTTAAATGTGTAATGAATGTTTGTTCAATGCGTGCAATGATTTCATTTTACCTTTCTTGACTATTTAAATTTTCCCAAGTTTTTTTGTTCCATATTATGAAAAAGTACTTCCTGACATCTGCCTTGAATTTCCTTTTTCCTCCAGCCTCATTCCTGAACTCTCATCTTGTTATCTTCTTTAAGTAGAAAATAGTCTGCTAGACATTATTTCTATCATGTTCAGTTCTGTGTATTTCAGTGAAATCTTTCTTAATTATGTTCTTCCCAAGAGAGCACTTAATCTTTTTTAGACTGTCTTTATAGATTTTTACCTGTTGGCCCTAAAATAAACCCCATTGGTTTATAAAGCAAGTTCACTTGAAAGGCTGGGGTACTTTGTTATAAGATATCCAGGAAAATATTATTCACAGAATATCATAACTAAATTATTCATGCTTTAATTTTTTTTTGCTCTGATAAAAAGCAGAATCTCCGAGAACAAAGTGACATCAATTATGTACCTTCACTTGTACAATTTTATTTCATTTTCTTTTCCCTATAGAAAGTCTCAGACTAATACAGTGTGATGAAACAATATTTTAAGTGTTTGGTTTCCTTTTATGTTTATTTCCTATCATTGAGAGCAGCAGAATGATTTAACACTTATAGAACATTAAAGTTACATAAATTTTTTCCATCTAGATTGTTTCTTGTATTTATTAACCTAAGGTCAAAGTGATAAAAAAAGGGCCAAGTTATAAAGGACAGAGGCATCACAAATAAATGGAAAACTGAATGTTACTCCCAACTGAATGGCCAATTGAAATAACAATTCAAGATTCAGAATAGAGAGAAATCCAAGAGAGAATGTACATTTGGTCAATGAATATGATCCCACCAACCAATAATTTGAATTAATGGCCCTTTATATAAACAGTAAAGGAAGAAAGCTCATTTCACTTTGCACAATATGAAATATTAACTCTATTAGGATATCCCTAGTCAAATGGATATTTCAAGTGAACATATTGAAGCAATTTAAGAATACATAATAGTTGGCAAAGTATCAAAAATGATCAGACTGAGGTTTATGTGTAAATTGTAAAACAAAGGCATCCAATATATTAATATCAAACCATGGATTATCTATAGATTTTATCAAATGTTTTATTCATAAATGTCTTACTAAAATAAAAAATCAGTATGCTTATAAATCAGTATAAAATATAAATGTTTTACTAAAAGTAGCTAATTAGATTGGTAAACTTTTCAAAAGTATCTAATATGAGTAATAGCACCAAAGGTTTTCATGTAATTGGGAATACTAGATATAAAGCAAAGCAGTTCTAGGAATCATCTTGTAATTTGTTTTTCTTCCAGTGGAATTCACTTCATTTTATAACACAGATCACCTTCAAAGGCTATTCTTGAAGTGATTTTGGATTTCCAAGTTGTGTAAAGAAAAATAAAATAGACTTTTAGATGACAACAAAAACAAATCACTCAAAGAATGATTTTCTGTGCAGAGCATTTATGTGTCATCTGAAATTATTTTTAAACATTGTGTGAATACAGGCTCTTTCTTGTTATTTTTCTGAAGGGAAAAAATGAAACAGATAAAAGCATTGAGGAATGAAGATAGTATTATTATCTAAGTTATGGTCTAAAGTCCAATTTGAAGAAGCTGATGCAAAATTTGGGAACTCTTGACTGTTAAAGAAGAAATAGTCTTCCAAATTGAATGTATGTTAGTTTAATTAATTAAAACTATGAATTACTCACTTGTCTGTGAATATAAAATGAAACTCAGTAAATATTTTTGTCAATTTATTACTAGGCCAGTTATTTAAGAGGCAAAATAAATAATTCTGAACTTTTCACCTCTTTCTATATATGCTATTCTATTTTACCTTTTATTATTGTCTTTGTTTTATTTTAGGGTCACACCCGGCTGTGATCAGGGCTTGCTTGTGGCTCTGCACAAAGAACTTACTCCTGGTGGTACTCAGGAAAATATATGGAATGTCAGGGATTTAACCAGTAAGACCATGTACAATGTTAGTAATTAAATGCTGCACTATCTTTCCATTTCCATATTTGATTATTTTTACATTTATAGGCTTTGAGTGAAAAGCAAAATAAAACATTTAAGATCAGTAGACATTTGTTAAAAATTGAACTAGGCCACTGAGCATTCAGAGGAATAAAAATATTCTTGGTCATGAACCTGAGCAAGAGTACAGTGAGTAGGATGTGACTGGTGTCCACTCACACATGTGGCCCCAAACAACAAAAACATTATGTTTCTCTGATAAAATTTAAACAAAAAGAACAATTTTTCTTATTATATTTATAGATCAATAATATAGTTCATAAGAAATATATGTCGAAATTATAGAAAAATTAATTTAATTCAAATAAATATATTTAAAATTTAAATTTTTTAACTAAAGATTTGTAATTTACAAAGGCCAGAGGGTTAGTACAGTGGGTAGGGCACTTTTCTTACATGTGATCTATTCATGTTCAGTCGCTGGCATCACATATAATCCCCCAAGCCCTCCAGGAGTGATTTCTGGAAATAAGCCCCAAGCACCACAAGGTGTGGCCCAAAAAGTAAAACAAAACAAAGCAAAACAAAACAAAACAAAAAAAAACAAAAAAAAACAATTGTGGTTTACAATGTTATTTGAAGTTGATTTAGGCATTATATGTTTTAACGCAAGTCTCAACACAATGGTCTATTTATTTCTCTTCACCAGTGTCCCAAGGTTCCTTTACAGCATTCTTCAACCCCCACCCTGCCTCTTTGATAGGCATATTTAAATTTGATTGTTGTGGATTGAATCTTCTGCTTTCATATGTATTAACTCTTCATGTTGGTTATATAGTTAAACCACTCCTCTGCTCAACTGACATACCTGAGACTCTTGGCCCCTGACTCTGCATTAACTCTCATCTAACTTTTCTTACTCCCCAAATTGATTCCTTTCCTTCTCATTTCTTTTTTTCATTATATTGTGGGATTAAGGGCTAACCAGGCATCTCCTACTGCTAATTTATTTTTTTAATATTTTTATATTTATTTATTTATTTAGGTGTCTGGGCCACAACTAGCTATGCTCAAATGTTACTCCTGGCTCTGTGTTCAGAAATCTCTCCTGGAAGCTTCGAGGGACCATGTGGGATGTCATGAATCGAACCCTGGTCTGTCCCAGGTCAACAGCGTGCAAAGCATTGCTGTACTAATCGCTCCAGCACCGGACCAACCTCCATTCCTAATTTACACATCATTTGACAAATATGAACTTTTGTGAAAAGATAAGCACAATGTCAAAAAATTTCAACAATTCATTTTGTATGAACTCCCAGTTCCAGAGGCTGGAACAATGTTAATACAGCAGATAAGGTATTTTGCCTAACAAATCACTGATCCAGTATCAATCTTCAGCACCTCTATGATCTCCAGAACCTTCAGGGTGTTTTTAATTCCTGCTTAATTCCTTAATTCTTTTTTTTTTTTTTTTTTTTTTTTGGTTTCTGGGCCACACCCAATGTGCTCAGGGGTTACTACTGGCCCTCTGCTCAGAAATCACTCCAGGCAGGCACGGGGACCATATGGGATGCCAAGATTCGAACCACCATTGTTCCTGGATCAATGCTTGCCAGGCAAACATGCTACTGCTGTGCTATCTCTCCGGTTAATTCCTTAATTCTTGAGTAAGTAACCTCTAAGCATCACCTAGTGAGGTCTGAAAAAAAATGAAAAATGATATCTACTGTTAACTATGCAATTCCTATTTCTGCTTGACACCAATCATGAAATAGGATTTTGATGTATGATATACTTAGTAGAGTCTTTTCATACTTACTATAACACAATTTTTGCTCTGGTTTCATTTTATTGATTAACAGCAAGAGAAAACCTTCAAATACTTTGTTATCACTTAATTTGGTCTTATTAACATCTGAATAAAAATATTACCTTATGTAATATATAAAGGATAAATATGTAAAAGATAAATAGAACATAAAATTAATCTCTTTAACTGTGTTTTTATGAATCTGAATAATTTCTGATTCACTTCTTTGACTGAAACTCAAGTATAGATATATTTAGCCAGGTAAATTACCAATTTCTTGTGTATGCTATTAATTTACTATGTTACAAGGCTAGTAACTATGAAACAGAAACATTTTTAATGTTCAATGAGCTTAGACCAGTGTGAACAGAGTCCCAAGGATTTTGTGATGATTTTTAACCTCTTAAAAGAGAGGACTTCAAAAATTTAAAACACAGAGCCAGATCACTGTCTCTCAAGACCCTCAGCAAAATTCAGAGGATTGAACAGATTTCTGGAGCTCTAACCCAAGACATCCACTGCAAAGAAAATGCCCAATCTGCTTTACTATCACTCCAGTCCTTTAATAGAGTATTCTTTCTGTATATTACTTTCTTGTTTTCCTGAAAACAACTCTATTGTTTTATTGCTTTTGGGGCCCACACCCAATGATGCTTAGGGGTTACTCATGTCTCTTCACTCAGGAATTATTCTTGCTGTTGCTGTGAGAAATATATGCAATGCAGGGAATAGAACCTGGGCTGCCAACATACAAGTAAGCACCCTACCACTGTTGGTTCTAGTCTTTTAATTTGACTCCTACCTGAGAACATTTTTCCTATAATGGGGTAAAAAAATGTCAAGTGGAGATTATTCTTTTTCTCTTGCATAAAGGGCATTGTTCTGAAAATTGGCATTATTATTTGTGCCATCATATTATTTTTTTAAATTCTCTCTACCTACATAATTTCAATTTCACTAAAGTGCATATATGATGAGAGGAAACCTAAAACTGAGTTCCTTATTGTTGATGTCGTCAACTTATTTCCATGTCATTCCCTGTCTGCACATTATATCTATAGAAGTTTTCAATATCTAGATCACTATTTTACTTTCTATAAAAATTTATGCCTTAATTTTAAGTGTCATATAACCATGTCAAGTAATTATGAAATGAACTATTAGTTGCTTTATTTCGATTGTGTTCATTTACTAAAACTACAACTAATTGTTTCCAGTAACAATATCAAAACACTTTTAAAAGTTCAACTCTACCAACTTTTAGTTTATCTATATTTTTATTCCATTTAAAGTTTTTTCATTTTTGTCAAAGTTGGAGGACCATCCATTTCTTCACTTTTTCACTATAAATCTCCTAACCAGCTTAGTATGATACCAAAATAACTATTACATTCTGTGTTCTTCATTTTGTCAGTCCTCACCATTGAAAATTTCAAAATTTACTTAATTTGTGTAAATACTGTCATAAAATAAAGGAATAAAAACATTAAAAAACATGCTGTTGGAGAGGGGAAGGGAGACAATATTCTTAAGTAGAAAAGTGAGTTTGAAATAGTGTTTAACTTGTAATGGGAAATAATAAATAGTAAATAAGCAAATTTAGTTAGGTGTCAGGCTTCAATCAATAAAAATAAATTGAAAATATGCAAAAAATAATTATGATAAAGGGTACAAAATTTTATTGATTAATGTGCAAATAGCGAACATGTATGTAAGTTGAAGATAGAGATGGGCAAGGTGATATTTACTGTATTAATATTTGCTTTAGCATTTGTAGTATATGTCAAAATAGTGATATGTCATAGTAGATGATAGCATCAAAAAAGTAGAAATAGTGTTAAGATTTTGAGATTATCTAGATATTAATAAGGTATTATGTGATAGCAAGAGAAGATTGGTAAATGATAATTTACTCAAATAATTTACTCAAATGATTTTATTTATAATTTACTCAAATTTACTTAAAATAGCTTTCTTAACAAAAATATTCCTCTAATAAAATAAAATATGTCTGTGTTGCTTTATAAAATAAGATTCAGTCATAAAGTTAGATTCTAGAAAATAAACTATTTAAATTTTTATCAACTTATTTCTCAGGACAGGGTATCTGTTAAAACTGTGCCAATATTTTTCCAGAATTGATATACTTATATACAAAATTAGCACATAAGCAAAATATTATTGGAGAGCCTTATTGGAAGAGCCTAATTTGAACATCTTAGAGAAAACTATTCTTCAATTATTTATTTTAATATTGGACCTATATTCTTAAGATTATTGTATTCTATGTCAATATATTTTAAATATTATATATATTTGCTATATATAGTTTATAGTATCCAGTAAGAAGTTTTAGGTTTTTATAAAACTGTTTCACTACTTTCTATAAGAAAACATAATTATTATCATGTAATTATTATATTATATATATTTATTATTATAAGTAACTATTCTGTTCTCTTTGCCATATGAAATAAAAATTTTAGGGGAGTATTTGCTTCTTATGTTTGTTACATTTTAATAGTTATATGATATTTAAGGTTTATTTTACCCTCAAAATGGGATTATGCAGTTTGAGCAGTTTTGTTCATAGAAAAATATTTAAGGGGCTTCTGATCATTATAGTGAAGAAAAATGAGAGAGCAGTGTTACATATATACCAACTCACACACATGTGAATTACATTTTAATAGTGACTTATTTATATACTTTGATTACATGCTGTCATAAACTGATATATGTATATATATTCTTGATACTTATCATTGAGGATTGTGATAAGTGATACAAAAATGTAGTGAGAGAAAAATCAAAACTATTATTAGAGATTCAAGCTGTTTTTTAAACTGTTCTTTACATTTTTTGTTGTTGCTATAGTTAAGGTAACTTGTTTATAATAATGTTGTTTATGTTCTTGATGTTAAGAACATAATGTTGATGTTTATGTTCTATGACATACATCTTCAACACAGAAGCGCCCAATATGCTCCATCAAAGATATTCTTTGGAAATGGAAACTTTTTATGTAGATTATGAATTGGGAGAAAATGATGAGTAACTACGATGGTATGCAGAAATAAGAAAAATTACAAGATTTTGTGAGAACATAGAGAAAGTTTAGTTCAGTAGAAGAGTATCTATTACAACGTGGATTTATTACAGTTAGGATATGTACAATAATCGGTTGAGCTACAGATGTTCCATTTGTTTAAGCAATAGTAGGGATAAGAAAGCAGCACCAGAAGGAGATATTATATAAATATTTAAATATAAACCTGTTTTGTAAGTTAGTAACATATCAAATTGAAATAGTTAGCAGGTGAGTGCTAATTTCACATGGGTGAAATATTTAGCACACGAATTGCCACCTAGCAATGGGTGATAGCAACTCTATAAAAGTACAAAGTAGATTTTATAATTGTGTATAAATAGAGGTTAGAATTTTGTCGTGGTTGTTGAAAACTGTGTAAACTGAGAAAGTAAAAATAGTAGGAATAAATTAACTTTTCTAAATATTTGTCAGCAAAGTACCTGAATGTTGGGTAAATAAACAATTCTATTGAGATTGTTGTGTTCTTACCTGGTGTTGAAATATGTAGAGCATTTGCAAGTGATACATAGATATAATATTTGAGAAACAAATATTGTACATATCTTATTTTAATATAATAATAATTATTATTTTGGATATTGGTTTTTGGGCCACACCTGGTGACGCTCAGGAGTTACTCCTGGTTCTGCACTCAGAAATTTCTCCTGGCTTAGGAGACCATATGGGATGCCAGAAATTGAACTGAAGTCCTTTCTGAATGAGCCGAATGCAAGGCAAACGCTGTACCGCTGTGCTATCTCTCTGGCCCCGTATTGTACATATTTTACTATACACACATTTCAGTGAGAGAATTCAGATTTGTCTCTGGATTTATTTCACTTAACTTGGGAAACATAATTTCATCTATATTATACAAATATAAAATTTATCATTTCTGAATAGTAATATCTTATATAAATAGATGTGTATATACTTGCTTAGCCACTAATTTGTTTTGGGACACTTGGATTGTTTTCAGTTGTAGGCTATTTTTTTTTTTTTTTGGTTTTTTTTTGGGCCACACCCAGTGACGCTCAGGGGTTACTCCTGGCTATGCACTCAGAAGTTGCTCCTGGCAGGCACAGGGGACCATATGGGAACCGGGGGATCGAACCGTGGTCCGTCCAAGGCTAGCGAGGTAAGGCAGGCACCTTACCTGCAGCGCCACCGCCGGGCCCCCAGTTGTAGGCTATTTTAAGTAGTATATACATCTTCTTAAATAATCATCCTTTCAGTGCTTTTGAGTGGTCATATATACCTTAGAGTGTAATTGCTGCAT